>PVKS010004397.1:41891-93871 GCA_004027875.1 Aplodontia rufa | reverse complement strand
TCTTCCATAGCCATCCATTTACCTTCAAAGGCTGCAATATCATTGTTTCTAATTGCTGTGTAAAATTCCATGGTATAAATGTACCACAGTTTTTGGATCCATTCATCCAGTGAGGGACATCGGGGTTGTTTCCATAGCCTAGCAATAGTAAATTGTGCTGCTATGAACATAGATATTGCTGTGTCACTATAATGTGCTGATTCTAAATCCCCTGGAAAGAGACCCAGGAGTGGAATAGCAGGGTGGTATGGTGGGCTCATCCCTAGTTTTTTAAGGGAGAGAATCATTTTTTTATTTAGTATTTCATGTGGCTTTCGTTGCTCTGACACTTTGTTGTTCACATGGTGCTGGGGTTTGAACCCGTGAGGAACCCACATCCTCATGCATGCCAGGCAAGCACTGTAACCACTGAGCCACTGCTCCAGCCCCTCTAATTCTTTAAGCAACCCTACAGGGCATGTACTTGAATCCTGTTTGAATTGATGAGGAAACTGAGCAAGAGAAACTAAGTGGCTTGTCCAAAGCTCAAGCAGCTGGTCAGTCATGGAGCAGTACTGGAAGCCAGGTGGCTCAGCTCTGAGTACTCTCCCTTACTTGGTCATTGTCCTCACTAAGCAGAATGTCAAGGAAAGGCACAGAAATCAATGTGTAAGGTGACTGCAGGAGACAGCAAAGAGGCCAGACTTCCAGGCAGAAGCAGATTTATTTGGACAGTGTTGCTCTTGGACAACGTGGGTTCACACCAAGAAACTCTTCATTTGACTGAATTGCAGATTTATTTAGCACCTTGATTTTATGTGAAGAAACCTCTCCCTCAAACTACTACAGTGTAGAAAAACAGCCAATTAAAAAATTTCCTTCATTATTGTGTGCATCTTGTTGACTGCTAAAGAAAACAGTAACTTTTTCTTCTCTCCTTTAGTTATTACTTAATTGGTAAAGCAGTTGTAACTTGTGTGCTTAAAAATGGAACCCCAAAATGGAATGCTCACTCCCCAGAATGTAGTAGTAAGTAAATTCTTTTTTAAAAATTTAAATCAGCAGTTCTCAAACATAATGAGTGTGGGACACCTTTATGCCCTTAGGTTTACACCCAGGGGTTGGGGATTTAGCTCAGTGGCAGAGCACTTGCCTAGCACGTGCAAGGCCTTGAGTTCGGTCCTCAGCCCTGAAAAAAAAAAACAAAAACAAAAACATAGCCCAAAGAGATTTTCTTTAAGTGGGTTATATCTATTAATGTTGATCATATTGAAATTAATATGGAGAAGCTTTAAAAATTATTACTTACTCATATTTAAAGACAATAAGCTTGATATATGTTAACATATGTAACTTTTTTTTTTTTTAAAGAGAGAAGGACAGTGAGAGAGAGGGAGAGACAAAGAATCAATTTTTATTGAGTTTTTCACATGGCTTTCATTGCTCCGACACTTAGTTGTGTACGTGGGTGCTGGGGTTTGAACCCGTGTGTACTTGTGCTCACCAGGCAAGTGTCGTAACCACCGAGCCACTGCTCCAGCCCCCATATATAACATTTTTAGTGAAAAATTTCCAAAACAAAAAATATTGAAATAGTGACATTCCTTTATATTTTTGTAAATTGCTTCAGTATCTGGCTTAGAGGAAGACATTTGGGTTGGTCTATTGTGTTACCAAGGTTCATAGCCTTTCATAAAAAAAGTACCTTTCAGTGAAAAGGACAGTTAATAAAGACAATGTGCTGGTATTATTGTGAACCACCAATTTAGGGAATGAATGTGTTTTAAAACTATAAAGTATTTCTCAATGAACACTCGGTTTTATTTTTAATCACAGGTGCATTCTCTTCATAAATTGCTAGCATCTGTTAAGATAACTAGGACAAAACTTAGTATCACCTTGCAAATGCACCTTAAGAAAATTAGTTTTGTTCTGGAAGTTCATGTCCATGTTCTCAAAGAAACCCCCTTCTATATGGATATTGAATTTACAGCTAGTTTCTAGAAATCCTATACTGGGAGAAAAAAAATTCCATATTGATGAATTCATTGAAGTCTATTCTTAGAACTTTCTGATAAATTCATTGAAGTCTATTCTTAGAACTTCGCTAATGTTGTCTTAATTTTTCAATGTTCTTTTTGTCTTTCATTCCTTCTTTATTAACCCCCTTTATAAAGAGATTTTGTGTAAACCACCTCCAAAAATAAAAGATGGAAAATACACCTTTAGTGATGTAGAAGTGTTTGAGTATATGGAAACAGTAACTTACAGTTGTGATAAAAAACCTGGAGCAGAGGAACTTTCGGTTGTTGGACAACGCCAACTTTATTGTGTTGGCAACCAAAAGTGGAGTAGCCCAGCTCCTGAGTGTAAAGGTAAGAATCCATCCTGCTGCGTTTGTAGTTCCTGTAGAAATATTTTGTAAGTAGTTTTACCTACAAGGAAACAAAACAGGCACATATGTGCGTCCTCTCAGTAAAACAGGTTTCTAATTTAAGTCAAATGGGGTAAAAAAATACTTCTAGGTGTAGAGTTCCCTGTCCTTTAACCCTAGTGTGTTGCTGGCATTCCATTTTATTGTGAACTATTCTGTCTATCTCTTTCTTTGTGTATGTTTTTGTTTGAAAGAACAAAAACCTCAACAAACTCAACATATACTGTTTTAAAATTAAGAAAGTTATATTAAAAGAAATCTAAGAGTTCTAGCTACAGATCATGGAAGTACAAAGCAGCCTGTAATAAAAGAATGCTAAACTCTAGACACTATGCATTTTGAAAAATCCTTAAATTTTCAAGTCATTGAAGAGTAACAAAAAGCATGGAGACATTGGAGGGGATTTGCCCTTTAAAAGAGAGGCACAACTGAATATCAGCAGCAAAATATACATGCTTTTCAAGAGTATATAGAACATCTCTAAGGATAGAACACAGTTTAGGCAGTAAGATAATTTTTAGCAAATATCAAAAAAATTGAAATCATTCAAATTTTATCACAATGGAATGAAAGTAGAAATCAGTACAAAGACATCAAGGAAATACACAAATAATTGAAAATTATGTAAGACACTTCTTAATAATAGGGGTAAAAGAAGAAATCAGGAAGAAAATTAGAAAGTGTTTTAAAATGAGTAAAATGAAAACAGCATATTACGGTATCAAAATTCGTGAGATATAGCTAAAGCACTGCTTAGAAGGAAATTTATAGCATGTAATCCTTCTGTTAGGAAAATGATCTAGCCTGTAATCCAAGCTACTCAGGAGGATTGCAAGTTCGAGGCCAGCCTGGGCAACTAAGTAAGACCTTGTCTCAAAATTTAAAAAAAGGGCCAGGGGTATGACTCATTGGTAATGTATCCCTGTGTTTAATGCCCAGTCGCACAAAAGGAAAGGAAAAAAGACTCAGATTACTGATACCAAGAATGAAAAAAGGATATCACTAAATATCCTGCAGACTTTTAAGGAATGATATAAGGGAACATTACACACAACTTTATGCCCTTAAGTTTAACATCTTAAAATGAAATTGGCAAATACTTTGAAAGATAACAAAACTCACTAAAAAAATGGTAATAACCTAATAGTTGTATCTCTAATAAAAAATACAGTGTAGGGATTGGGGATTTAGCTCAGTGGCAGAGCGCTTGCCTAGCACACACAAGGCCCAGAGTTCGGTCCTCAGCCCTGGAAAAAAAAAATACAGTGTATAAAGTTGATGACCTTCCCATAAAGGGAACTGCAGGTCCAGATGGCTTCACTGAAGAATTCTACCCAACATTTAAGGAATAAATAACAGATAGTACACAAGAGTTTTAAGAAAATACAAGAGGAAGAAGCACTTCTCACCTATTAGGACAGCATTGCCCTGATACTAAAACTGGACAAAAGCATTACAAGAAAGTTATTAAAAATATTCTTGGGGGGGGCTGGAGCAGTGGCTCAGTGGTTTCAGCGCTTGCCTGGCAAGCACGAGGACCCGGGTTCAAACCCCAGCACCACGTACACAACTGAGTGTTGGAGCACCTAAGGCCATGTGAAAAACTAAATAAAGTTGTTTCTCTCTTTCTCTGTCTCTCTCACTGTCCCTCTCTCTTTTTTGAAAAAAAAAAAAAATATTCTTGGGGGCTGGAGCAATGGCTCAGCAGTTACAGTGCTTGCCTGGCATGCACAGGTATGCGGGTTCAAACCCCAGCACAACGTACACAACAAAGTCTTGGAGCAACAAAAGCCACATGAAAAACTGAATAAAATTGATTCTATCTCTTTCTCACTGTCTCTTTCTCTTAAAAAAAAAATTCTCGATCAATATAAAACTAAAAATCCTCAACAAAATATTAGCAAATCACATTCTATAACACAAAAGGAAAAGTACATCATGACCAAATAGGATTTATTCCATGGATGCAAGGTTGATTCAGTACAAACCTTAATCAGTGTAATTTGCCATTATCAGTAAACTTGAAAGAAGAAAAAGATCCTATCATCTTACTAGATAAAAAAAAAAAAAAAAGAAAAAGCAACCCAAAAAAGTGTGCAAATTTATCAACTTCTCTGCAAGCTAGGAATAGAAGATAACCATCTTTCTTCAACAGATAAAAGGCATCTACAAAAACCTCAAGCTAATATTATACTTAATGTTAAAAGATTTTGGGGTTTTTTTCCTAATCAGGAAAGGAATTAATTAAGGCAGAAGCAAAGCAGAGCTGTTAACTCTCACCAATCTGTTCAGCTTTGTACTGGAGCTCCTATCCAGCACAGTAAGGCAAGAGAAGGAAGTAGGCATACTTCTTGGAAATGCAAGTTACCTCTATACACAATGAGAAACCATCAGACTCCTACTAGAATGGTTGAACTTGAAACACACACACACCCATCTGACAATACCAGGTACTGGCTAGAACAAGGAGCAGGTGGAAATCTCATGTGTTATCAGTAAGAATGCAAAGAGGAACCACCACTTTGTATACACTTGGTAATTTTTTATAAATATACATTTACTACCCACCTGAACTGGCAATCTGCTCACACACAAACCTGTATGAAGGTGTTCATAGCAGCCTTATTCATAATCACCCCAAACTGGAAACAACCCACATATCCTTCACCTGATGAATGAATGGACATCCTGTGCTAAATACAAACAATAGAGTAATAAATAAATACCTGGCAATTCAAAAAAAAGGAATGAACCCTGGGTTTGTGCGACAACACAAATGGATCCCAAATTCATCATGCTGAATGAAATAAGCTATTCCCAAAAGGCTGTGGTTACATTTATTTGACATTTCAAAAACACATTATTTGGGAGTTAGAAAAACAGACTGATGGTTGGTTGGTTTTGAGAAAGGAAGAGGAAGGGTGAATCACAAATGGATACGGGGAAATCCTGGAGTGATGGAATTTTTTCTGTGTTCTTATTGTAGGGTAATTATGCAATTATTGCATTTGTTAAAACAATGCACCTGTATACTTGAAAGGGTGAATTTTAATGTATTATGTTCAATATACCTTACTTTAAAAAAAAAAAGGCATTAGATATGACCGAATACAACAAATGAAAAGATCACTGAACCTGAAGACAGGTCACTAGAAATCCAGCATGATTTGAGAAGGAAAAAGAACCTTGCAGTAGGGAGAGCATCAAGCAAACATACATGTAACTGGAGTTTCAGAAAAAGTGACAAATGAATGGTGAGGAATATGCTGGCCAAGAATTATACAAATTTGATTCAAAGCAACAACCTCAGGTCCAGGAACTACAATGACTCTTGAGAAGTGTGGATAAATCATTAAAATCCAAAAAAATAAATAAACCACATACACACACACACACACACACACACAATACCCCCAAATCCCAGTAGTTTAGTAACTTTTAGTAGTTTGGTAAAAGAAGAAAAAAAAAAACAGAAGAGAATAATCAAAAACTATATGGAAGGGTGGGAACAAGGAAGAATGACAACTGATTTCCCTTAAACTATTGAGTCTGGAAGACCATGGTGTCTGTTAGGGTATTAAGAAAAAAAAAATTTAAGCTTGAATTCCATATCAAGGGAAATCTTTCAAAATTGAAGGTGAAATAAGTGAAAACATTTTCAGATAAACTGAAGTTGTGACAATCTGTCACTACACAACCTGCACTACAAGAATTGTTAAAGGAATTTCTTCAGGCAGATGGGAATGGTAATAGATGGAAATTCAGATCCACAGCCTCTGTATTGGTTTACAACATGAAGTGTGTTTCTTCATCTCTGGAATAGTGTCAAAAAATATTTTAAAAGATCTGCCCTAATTCTATTGGCCTTTCTATTCCTTGGACATCCCAGTTTGTATGTGGTTTCTACTGAGAACTTCCTTTTTGCGTAACTTTGTATAACTAGCTTCTACTCAACTTTTAAATCTGAGTTCAAATATGCCTTCTCAGAAAACTATCTTTTTTTAGAAAGGTGGGCTACTGTTATAAGTGTCAGAGCATAACCTTTAAAACAAAAACACCAAAAAACCTTAGAGTAACCCTAAGTTGGTTGCTTTCCAACTTAACCTCGAGTTGTCAGACTTTTCTCAAAACCTGTCAACAATGTGTGGTGGGGGGAAGGAATAAACTATACTGATACTCAGGGGGGAAAGTTATTGGGTTTCTCTGAATCTGTCTTGAATTATAATGCTTTATGTTTAAATTTTTAATCCACAAAATCTTTTTATTAGCATATTGCATTCCAATCATTGTCTCTTTGTATTACTATTATTTTTTTTAGTCCTAGGTTAAAGCAGATTTCCATTTCCATTAAGTCCTGGAGTTTCTCTTCTTTTCAGTGGTCAAGTGTCCATATCCAGAAGTTCCAAATGGAAAACAGTTAGCAGGATTTGGAAAAAAATTTTCTTACAATGCGACAGTTATGTTTGACTGCATCGAGGGTTTTCACCTTAAAGGCAGTGACATCAGTGTCTGTACTGGTAACAGTACTTGGGATCCTCCATTACCAAAATGCATTAAAGGTACAAAGGTCTTCTTGTTTCCGTGCTGTTGATTTTGTTGTTGTTGTTAAGATTTTATTTCTTTGACATTCAATATCAATGATACAGAAAAAAAGTAAAGTAATAATTTTAGTATTTAACTCCATCTTGTATTCATTTCTATGCTAGATGTATGTCCTAAAATTTACATAGAATTCTACTATTGTGATTTTGTGTGTTTTGCTAAGGGTTCATAGTGTGTATGTAGATTGCACAGGTATATAAGTTCTCTTGTTCAATATTTTTGTGAACAAACAGCAAATTGCAACAAATTTTTAGAGTAAATCGAAGAATGGATATTTTTGTCTAAGTTAAGAATGAAAGGCATGGATCTTGTCATTGAAATGAGAGCAAAAAGTGGTTGATCCAATTTATATTATTTTGTTTTGCAGTGCCGCCTCCTCCCAGTACAATACCTCCAACTTTGAGTTATTCAGGTTTAGTAACTTTCTGCCTATATTTTTTTCAAAAATCTTTAAAATTCCTAGTGAAAATGCTAGCAATAACTTTCAAGTGTTTGATCCAATCTACATTATTATTTTGTTTTCCAGCATCAGCTTCTCCCAGTACAAAACCTCCAGTTTCTACTGTTTCAGGTTTAGTAATTTCCTACTTATAAGTTTCAAAAATCCTTTAAATTCCTGGTGATTTTTTTCAGATATCCTTTAAATTCCTGATAATGGATACTCAAGCATACTTTTAACAATAATAGGAGACCAAATATTTTACACCTGTTTTATCTGCTATCCACAGTGTTCAAATATGTGATTTGCCATAGTCCACACATGAACAGAAATATCAACTTAATACCTTCTTTCCTGGGTGATAGTAAAGTGCATGGGATTCAGGTAAAACTCAGCACAATGCTTTGTATATAGGAAGCTCTTAAAGTTGACTAACATAACTTAACCATTTCTTGAATTAATGTTAGTGAAGGTGAAGGTCCGTCAACTTGTGTTTTCTGTGTTATCAACTTTGCTATGTCTTTCTTTCTTTTTTTTTTTAAGAGAGGACAATGAGAGATAGACACACAGAGGATCAATTTTTATTGAGTTTTCACATGGTTTTCGTTGCTCTGACACTTAGTTGTGTACATGGGTGCTGGGGTTTGAACCTGCGTACTTGTGCATACCAGGCAAGTGCTGTAACCGCCAAGCCATCGCTCCAGCCCCAATTTTATTTAGTTTTTTGTGTGACTTTCCTTGCTCTGACACTTTGTTGTTTACATGGTGCTGGGGTTTGAACCTGGGCCCTTGCACATGCCAGGCAAGCGCTGTAATGGCTGAGCCACTGTTCCAGCCCCCTATTTCTTTCTTTTTAAAGGTAATCTGTTGATAGTTTTATTGGGTCTTGCTAAACCAGGGCTGTGTTTCATTTCCTGGAATGTAAATGGTTTGGTCCTTGAATCTAATACAACCTAACTGAGAAGTTTCTGCTATCTCCACAACAAGACCTGTATTCTTCTCCCTACTCTTCTTCCCCACCTGAAGCAATCATTTTTTTTTCTCTTTCCTGGGCAGTTTTATTTGACAGCAAGTACTAATTTAATAGCAACTGAAAGGTAGGAAAAGTCTTTATTTACTGAAATTAAATGGAAGATTTCTTGAAGGGACTTGCTGATTGCTGTATTTAGGATTGAAGAGATTATTTTGGTATGATGCAAGGAGTTATTTTCCTGATTTCAGTTACCTCTTGCTTCACTTTGGATTCCGTGAAAGCAAGAGACAGTAGGAATAATAGGAAAAGCATTAGCCAGGGCAGGATGTGCATCATAGGTTCATAGTTTGCCTCTGTCTGACTCAACTAAGATAATTTCTGTGGACTTTATGTGTTGAAATCAAACAAATCTCAATTAGTGGATCTAATTTTTTCATATATTTCTTATGTCCTTAATATTTTAAAGGATGGAAGAAAATCATGCATTTCAATGTAATAATTAGAATACCTTTCTCTAATTCCTATAAGAACCTGGTTACCTGGTAACCTCCTTAAGGACCTTAGTTGAGTGCTGTGGGCTGAGAGGGGTGGGGCTGAGGAAGGTGGTTGTGGTGGACTAATACATGAACAAAACTAAGATTACACGTGAAATTTTATACTCATTGTTTGCTCACATGCTCCAAGTGGGTGTGTATATTGAAGAATACCAAGTTTGTTGATATACTCTTTTGAAAAGGTTGACTAAAAGCATTTCATACAGGACTTATAAAATACTGATTTAGCTTAGTGTTTGAAAGACAAGGAAAGCACTGATTGTAAGGAAAAGTTTATAAAGAAGAGCAACTACAGGAACCTTTTGTAAAAAAAATCCAAAATCAAAATTCCTGATGGGGGTCTGTCAATCTTTTTTATCATCATTTAGGGAAAGACTGTATCAAAAGTATCAACAACAACATATCATGGTGTTAAGATAAGTTTAAATATGCTAATGTGAAAAATGTGAAATACTGAGTAGAAATGATCAAGATGCAAATTGTGTAATATGAAACCACTGGGATCTTTTTTTAAAGATTTACCCTGAATGCATTACTTTTATGATTTATTATTAACTTCTAGAATTTTCACTATAAAATACAAAGCTATAGTGAACATTCTTGTGCATGCATCCTTATGTACCTGTGCAAATATGTAATAGGTCAAATAAGTTCTTGAGTTGCAAAATTAAGAATGTATAAGCATTTTCATTTTAATAATCTTTTAAAAAATCAATATCAAAATTAAATTTATAATTTTGTATTAACAAGGCTAGTGAATTGATAAACTCAAATTTATTGTTCTAGGTCCTAGACCTACTCATCCTCCCAAGCCTCCAGTTTATAATTATCCAGGTTTGGTAATTCTTTAATTCTGTTGAAATCATTAAGAACTTCAAAAATGATAGATGAAAAATGATATATTTATAGTTCTTTAATTATCAGTGAGGTTGAATTTTTTTTGGTTTGTTTTTATTTTCATTTTATTATTATTTATTTATTTATTTATTTATTTTTGAGATGAGTTCCCACTGTATTGACCAGGCTGTCCTCAAACTCCTGGGCTCAAGTGGTTTTCCTGCCTCAGCATCCCAAAGCAGCTGGGATTACAGGCTCATGGCACTGTGCCCAATTCTCTGCATTTATTTATTCATGTCCTTTGCCCATTATACTGTTGGGTTTCTAAAATATTTCTTGTTGATTTTTGAGAACTCTTTATCAATTAAAACCCTTTTAACATGAAGTGAATATATTTTTCAGATTTTTTTTACTTTTATCAGTACTTGTCAGTTTTAGGATTTTTATATGGATGGATATAGATTTATTTTTGTAACTTTATACGAGTATTATGCATGTTTTTGACTAGTATACATCCAAACATTTTTATGAAATTTCAAATATTATAAAAGTAAAGATGAGTTCTAGTCCATTACCTGAGTTAATTACTATTAATAGTTGAGGGTTTCTTTTTTGTATTTCTGTACATCAGCATCCTTTTATGGGTAGTTATATATATTTTTTTCTTTTCTTAAATAAAAATGACATCACAGTGTACATATTTTTCTACAACTTGTACTTTTTTCCACTTAAGTATCTTGGATTAGGGTTATATTCAGATTTATTTCCCTCCTTTCTAATGGTGACTTGAATATATACCACGTTTTATTTTCTATTCTCCTATTATTGGACATTTGTATATTCTGAAGTTTTACATTTATATGGTAGATAATAAGATGTATTGATTTTTCCTCTAATAGCTGTAGTGTTCTTATAAAAGCTTTAGCCTTCCATGCTGAAAGTACACGAATATTTCAACTATCATTTTCTGCATTTAAATCATTGATTTAAATCATTTCTGGCGGTACATTGAATGAAATAGGGTTCCTCCCCCGCTCCCACCCCATCTAGTAGTTAAGCAGCACCATCTGTTGGATGAGTTATCTTTGTCCCAAGTCACCTGAAGTGCTGCTTTTTGTCATACACTGAGTTCATAGTTGTTCTAGCCTCCTTTCTCCTCTGAACTCTGTCCACTCCTGTGCCAGATCATACATATACTGTAGTACATGTTTTAATATCTGACAAAACATTTCCTTATCAGAAACTTCCACATCAACTTTTTGTTTACTCCCTTAACCATCTTTAGTGTGAAATTCAGTGATTAAATACACTGACATTATTTTGCAGCTATCACTATTTTCCAGATCCGGAACTTTTTTGTCAACCCAAACAAATTCTACCCAATAAACGGTAGCTCCCATTCCTTACTCTCCCCAGCACCTAGTAACCACTCTTACTTTTTTCTCTGACTTTACCTATTCTAGGTACTTCCTCTAAGTGGGTTCATATAGGATTTATCATGTTATCTTTTTTATTTCACTTAGCATAATGTTTTTTAAGATTCCACTTTAAATATTTTTTTAAATTTTTTTGCAGTGCTTGGGATTGAACCCAGGGCCTTGCACATGCTAGGCAAGCACTCTACTACTGAGCTACATCCCCAGCCTATTTCCTCTATGTTGTATCATGCATCAGAACTCTATTCCTTTTTGTTGAGGAATTTTATATATATACTCACACACCACATTTTATTTATTCATCTGCTGATAAGGTATTTGGATTGTGTCCATCTTTTGACTCTTCTGAATAGTGTTGTGTTTTTGTTTTGTTTTGTTTTGTTTTAAGAGAGAAGGACAGTGAGAGAGAGAGAGAGACAGAATCTATTTTTATGGAGTTTTTCACATGGCTTTCATTGCTCTGACACCTGGTTGTATATGTGGGTGCTGGGGTTCAAACCCATGTATTTGCGCATGCCAGGCAAGCGCCGTAACTGCCGAGCCACTGCTCCAGCCCCCTGGGTAGTGCTGTTTTGAACATGGATGTACACTCATCTGTTCAAAGTTTCTGTTTTCAATTTTTTTGGGTGTATACCTGGGAATGGATTATCTGGGTTGTAGAGCAATTGTTTTACTTTTTGAGCAGCTACCATCCTGTCTTCCAAAGTGGCCACACTCTTTTGCATTCTTACCAGCTGTGCAGAAAGGTTCCGATTTTTTAATATCTTCACCAGCACTTGTTATGTTGGGGTTGTCTTTTTGTTTATTTTGTGATAGCAGACATCTACCTTAGTCAGTTTTGTGCTGCTATAACAGTACCACAGATGGGGTCATTTATAATGAATAGAAATTTATTTCTCGCAGTTCTGGGGGCTGGAGTCTAATGTGAATGTGATGACACTTGGCAAGGGCCTTCTTGCTGCAGTGTAACCTGGAGGAGGATATCATCTGGCAGAAAAGCAATGAAAGGGAGAGGGAGGAAGAGAGTGCAAACAAAAGGGGCAAACCCACTCCTGGGATCCTGAACCCACTCCCAAGATAGCAGCATTGGTGACTCACTTGTGTCCTGCTGTTCTGAACATCTCTTAATCTGCATTGACAATAAAATTTCAACGTGTGCATTGGAGAAGACATTTAAACCATAGCACCTTGCTGGTAAATATGAAGTCAAAACTCACTAGAGTTTTTACTTACATCTCCCTTTTGATTAGTGACATGTTGAACATCTTTTCCTGTGCTTCTTGGTTGTTCATGTATCTTCTTTGCAGAAATATCTATTCAAGTCCTTGGCCCATTTCAAATTGGCTATGCTGTTTCTAAGTTTTGTTGTACTTTATATGTTCTAAATATTGATCTCTTATCAACTGTATGATTTGAAAATATTCTTCTGTGGGTTGCCTTTCTACTCTGTTCCAGTCCTTTGGTGCACAAATTCTTAATTTAGAAGTGTCAATTTATGTACTTTGCTGTTAGTGCTGTTGCCTGTACTTTTGGTGTTATACCCAAGAAATTATTGCCAGATCCAACTTCATGAAGTGTTGTCCTTAGATTTTCTTCTACAAGCTTTATAGCTTCAGATCTTTTGGTTAGGTATGGGACCCATTTTGAGTTAATTTTTGCATATAGTAAGATTTCAACTTCATTATTTTACCGGTGGATATCCAGATTTGCCAGAACCATTTGTTGAAAATATCCTTCAACATTAGTGACTATTCTTAACACTTGTGTTGAAAATCATGTGACTGGATGCGTCTGTGTTTAATTCTGGGCTCTCTGTTCTATTCTGTTGGCCTGTGTGTATCCCAGTCTTTATTCTAGTATCACTTTATGATAGTTTTAAGCTTTGAAATCGAGAAGTGTCAGTTCTTTCAACCTTGCTCTCCTTTTCCAGGATCATTTTGGCCATTTGGGATCCCTTGAGATTTCACATGAAGTGAACAGAAGTGGCAAGCATAGGGGCAGCTTGTTCTTGATCTCAGGGGAAAAGCTTTGCATCATCTGTCTTTGGTGTTAGCTGTGGGTTGTTCATATGTGTCTGCTGTTGTATTCAAGTTTTATGACTTCTACAGCATTTACTCAGACCTACTTATCTTTAATTAGAATCACAATGAATTCACAGATTAATTTTGAGCATATACTAAAAAGAAGTCTGTATACTGTACCACATACACAGTGGACATTCCCAGGGAATGTTACTGGACAGGAAGAAGAATGCTAATAATATTGAATTTTATGACACTTTAAATGAGAAGTAGTAATATGGTTTATAAGGAAAATGAAATTCTAAAGATTTTATACAAAGGTGGAAAAAATCAACTTATGAATTTAAAGGATTTTAAGCTCTACTTATTCTTTAATTTTTTTCTGCTTTGTTTTACTTAATTCATTGTTGTTCTTTTTTTTTTCCCTAGGATATCCCCATCCCACAGAGGGACTGTTTGATGAAACATTTGGTTATTATTTTGATTATTAATAACCTTTATAATTTATATGGTAGTATCATAGATTCCAGTTATCTGCACTTAAGGAAGAAACAACATGTCTTAAATTATTAGTGATAATTGACATTTATGGTTACTTTGTACAGATACCAATACAAATATAACTATAGTGTGTGTAGACTCATGAGGGTAAGTAGAGTTTTATAGAGGTGCCTCAATATAGGAATGCTAATACAGTGAGGTAAACTTTCTAACTGCTCTTGTTATATGTAGTTTAAAATATGTAATATACAAGGTATTTTTCACAAGTGATGGCAATTGTGTAGACAGATTATCTTCCTATTCATATCATATGTACGCAAACCTTTAAGCACTCTGTTGGGTTAATGTTTTTCTGGTTTAACACACTTTATGTAGTTCTATGCAGATAACACACTATTTATTAAACAAAAGCACAGTGAAATACAATTTCTGAAGAGTACAACAAGGCAGAAATCCTCATTTATTAGATTAGTTCAATAACTGTTAATTCTTTAATAAAATTCACCTTAGGCTTATTTTTTAACGACAACTGTCAGTCTTAATATCCATGGGAGATTGACACCTCCCTGCCACCCCATGCAGATAACCAAACTCCGGATGCTCTCAAGTCCCTCCTATAAAAAAAAAATGATCTACTATTTTACATACAGCCTAGGTACATCCTCCCATATACTGCAAGCCATCTCTAGATTATTTGTAATATTAAAACAGCGTAAATGCTGCTGAACAGGTAAATATATGTTCAGTTAAAGACACAATTTTTTCCCTAATATTTTTGATCCTTGGTTGAATCCACAGATTTGGAACCCATGGATACAGTTCTGACTATACAGTGTACAGTGTACAGTGAGGTTATTCCTGTAAAAACCATTGTAAATTGAAAATGTCCTAAGTTTAAAAAGCATTTAATAACACCTAATCTACTGAACACATTGCTTAGCAACACAGTAGAGTCCAGGTTATTTACCCTCAGGGGGACGTGAATGAGGGAGAGCAAGGGCTGGCTGCTGCAGCCCAGCTTCTTGAGATAATATCTTAAGTCATATTGCTAACCCAGGAAAGGCTCAAATTTCAGTGTTTCCTCCAGTCTAGTGAATAATAATTGTAATTATCTGATGTGTTAAGTAGAACAAAGCAGTGGAAAGTGAGGTTCTTATTAGAAGTTTCACAAGTTGGACCCTCGACCTGGAAACTGGTTTAGAAGAGTTCTGGGATCAAAATGGCTTGAATGCCTTGTAGTCATGCTAAAACTAGGTAGACTTAAAAAAAAAAAGTTTTTCACTAGTGTTTAGATGATCTGAACTAAATAAAACTGTAACTGCCATCTGGAGACCCATATATATTCAATATCTTCTAATTTTTTTTTCTTAGCCAAATGGATCATTGTACTGCTTATCATTATTTCGAGTAAGTATCCCAAATTCTATGTAAATCAAGATATTAAAGTTCATTTTTTAAAGTAGTTTTTCATTTTCTTTTGTTTTTATAGCTTGAGATTAAGTAAATCAGTCTAGAATAATCTGGCCTTTCCTATGACATACTACCTTTTGTTGGTGATTTTATATTCTTTCAAGTTCTGTATATCTACTTAGGAAAAAACCTGAGTATTATGTGCTTTCTTACAATGATGTATTGAGTTTGCTTCTCAAATGCGCTTTTGATAATTTTCTGAGTTAAGCTAGGATTCTTCCCTGACTTACTGTGGACTGTGTAGGTGATTCTAGGGAACTGGATTTAGATAATGAAGAGTCCGGATGAAATATAAATGTGTAGGTACTTAAATAGAACACCATTTCCTAAGCACTGAAATATAACCAGTATGCTTTGTTGTTGTTTAGATTTTGAATCTTGGTATGTAGTTTTTGTCACATGTTATTTATTTCCTGGTTTCTTGTAGTTGTTGCAGTTCTTATAATTGTCACCTGGATATGCAGACATTTCAGAAACAAGAAGAAAGGGTAAATAAAAGCATGTGTCCTCTAACTTCTTAGTCCTTCTTATCCTCAACACCCTTTGTGCAGCCGAAGTTTGTCCCCTGTATTGCATGACACGTGCTTTAAGGAATGCCTGCTTTAGTGTGTCCCACAACTGCCATTTCGTTTTTTCCATTGCTAAAAATATTTGAACTACTTTTAACATCATTGCGAGTTGAGGAATCTGTGCTGAGTCTTCTGCACCTATTGTGGCTATAAGAAAAGTTTATGTGGGACTGGAGCAGTGGCTTAGCAGTTAAGGCGCTTGCCTGGCTTACACGAATACGCAAGTTTGAACCCCAGCACCACGTACACAATGAAGTGTCAGAGCAACGAAAGCCACATGAAAAACTGAATAAAATTGATTCTTTCTCTCTCTCCCTGTCCCTCTCTCTTAAAAAAAAAAAAAAACCAAAAAACAGTTTATGAGGTTTAAGTTCTTTAGTGAATCATGGCTCATTATGAGGCCTTCCCTACCCTAGGTATACCCTGTTTCCTAAATTGGACAAGTGGCCACAATTAAAGTACTTAACTGTACATAGAGACTTTTGACAGTCATATTCACTAGAAATTTTACAACGAAAAATTTTATTTGTATGGATAACTTAGCTGGTTTTAAGAAGGTATGTAGGTGTCTCATTAAAATGCCCAATTTTATTTCATTTAGAGTTGCTATTTGTAAATTTTAAATTGGAAGATTGAAAACACTTTTGAATTTTTTTTTATTTTCTCAATTTACTAGATTGAAGTATAATTAAAGGGTTAAAATTAAAATTGCTGATAGAGCTAAGACTTATGGGGCACCTCCATGAACTTATGGCTGTCTTTTCTCCATAAAATAAAAGGGGGCTTAGAATAGAAAAAAGTGTACAAATATATACCTTTTAAGGAAAATATGGTTTTTAAGTTTCAAATTTGAATTGTAATTCATTTACAACTTAACAAAAGATTCAGAACAAATCCTGGAACACAGACCGATTAGGTGCTTTGGAATTTGTGAAAGGTAATGTCTAGTTTTTCTCCCTAAAACTTTAGAAACAGCTTTGAAATTAAATCTAATACTTTAGAGACTTTTGGTGCTCCTGGTTTTGTGGATTCCTTTCATATTAATCATCTGCTTCGGACTTTGTAATGAAAGTATATTTTTGGGGCTAGAGCAATGACTCAGTGGTTGCAGCATTTGCCTGACCGGTGTGAGGATGTGGTTTAAACCCCAGCACCACATACACAATGAAGTGTCAGAGCAACGAAAGCCACATGAAAAACTGAATAA
Organism: Aplodontia rufa; assembly: GCA_004027875.1. Lineage (NCBI taxonomy): Eukaryota > Metazoa > Chordata > Mammalia > Rodentia > Aplodontiidae > Aplodontia > Aplodontia rufa. The sequence goes on along the minus strand of PVKS010004397.1, from coordinate 76,849 downwards.
AATCGATTCTTTCTCTCTCTCCCTCTCTCTCTCTCACTATCCCTCTGTTTAAAAAGTAGATTCTTCACTTATAAAAAGATGAAATTTTTTATTTTTAAAGAAAGAGGGGACAGAGAGAGAGAGAGAGAGAATCAATTTTATTTAGTTTTTCACATGGCCTTCGTTGCTCCAAGACGTTGTTGTGTACGTGGTGCTGGGGTTTGAACTCACGTACTTGCGCATGCCAGGCAAGTGCCGTAACCGCTGAGCCACCGCTCCAGCCCCAAGATCAAATTTTTTTTCATATTACTTGTTCAATTTTTTAAATACCCATAATTTCTTCATTTAAATTTTAAATCTTGTATTTATGAAATACATAATATCCTTATTTGATTTCTCTATAAGTTGAATTTTTAAAATTACCTATATTACAACAGTGTAAGAGGAAATAGTATTAGTGGAATAATTTTATGAGGCTTAAAGATTTGTTTAGAAATAACTTCTAAAGAAAGCAAAACAAAATGTCTTTCTGTTCCTAATTTGCCTTTTTTTTTGTTTAAAATATCACCCTATCAAAATACTTAAAGTTTCCCTAGAAGTATTAATCAGACTGTCTAGCTATCATTTAAGGACTCTTTTAAAGCCAAGCAATTATCTGATCATTGTACTCACAAATTAAAGTTTGTGAGTACACTAGCAATAGTGTTTTGAGAGTCCAAAATTAGTTTTGTTATTTTTTTTTAAAGCCCATAAATCACAGCATAGGGGTTCAACAGAAAATTCCAATATTAAATTTTAAAATATTTTGGGAATATAATTTATCTTTAACCAATGCAACATAATTAATCCTGTACAGTTACAAGTTCAGAAAAAAAGGTCAAAGAGCAGTGTAGAAGGGGTAATTACTAATTGCCTGTGAACTAAAATATAAACTGTATGGGAATCTTTTAGGACATACTTTCCTTCTTATGACAGAAACATTCAGTTAGAAATTCAGTATTACATGGAATAGTTGAATCAAAAGCTAGGTTTTTTATCATGCTTAGCACACACAAGGCCCTGGGCTGTATTTCCAGAAGGAAAAAAAATTAATTGATCGTTTGAGTCAAGATATTGAAATTTTAATTCTTCAAGTTTTATATTATTCTAACAGCTAAAGTTATTCTACCTAGGGGTGGTATGCCTTTCTGTCTTACAGCCTAGAGAAGTCAGTGCTTTACCAACTAAAATGCAGATTCTGGTCACTAGGTCTGTGATGGAGCCTGAGATCCTGCTTTTTTTTTTTTTTTTTTTAAAGAGAGAGGGACAGTGAGAGAGAGAGAGAGAGAATCAATTTTATTTAGCTTTTCATGTGGCTTTCGTTGCTCCGACACTTAGTTGTGTACTTGGTGCAGGGTCTCAAACCCTCCTCCTTGCACATGCCAGGCAACCTGGGTAAATGCTGAGCCACTGCTCCAGCGTGGAGATCCTGCATTTCTAATGAGCTCTCTGTAAGCCTTGCTGCAGGGCCTGGACTACACTTTTGAGTAACCAGGTTGCAGACGAGTACTGATGGCTGATGAGCCCATGTTGTTGAAGTCTGAAAGAAAAAAAAACTGTCAAGTTCACTGCCATTTTCTGATATTTAATATCATTTGATTTTTTTTTAAAGACTCCTTACTGACATGTACTTTAAAAAGAGGCTATGGGTTAATATTTGCTTTATTTTACTTTAAAAAAAATTTCTATTGTTTTCTTTGCACTGTTGAATTCCATAATCTTTTCTCTCCAAATTGGCTGTCATTTCCTCTGGGAAAAGAGAATGTTTCTCGTGTAATCTTGATAATCAACACAGAAGACATCTGTGACCAACCCCTCCCCCACCACCCGCCCACACACTGAGCAATCAAATCAATCAATTCTGTATCAGGCACTAACTGGGTATCTGCCACAGGTGGAGTCCCCAAGACTGACCCTCACTTCCAGATACCAACTACAAGTCCGTTTGTTTTTATCTGTGCTTCTAACCCACCTGCTGTAAATCAGGGTTCCTATAACCCCCTTCTCAGTTGAGTGACTCACAGAACTGTAGGAAATGCATTTAATGGTTTGTTTTAAAGGAAGAGAACATTGGAGGAAGAGATGCTTAGTGTAAGGTTATGTGCAAAGGAGCTGCCATGCCTTCCTTGGGTGAACCACCCTCCAGGTACCTCCACATCTTCAGCTGCCTGGGATCTCCGAACCCAGTCCTTTCTGGTTTCTGTGAAGCCTTCTTTACATAAGCATGATTGATTACTTCATTGGCCACTGGTGATCAACTTAACCTTTAGCCCCTTTTCCCTCCCCAGAGGTTGGGGAGTGGGGCTGGAAATCCTAGTTGATCCCAGTTGATCGGTCTTGTGACTCCTGAAGCTACCTAGGAATACTAGCCATCCTCAGGCATACATCCTTGTATGCCATTCATTCATTCATTCATTCATTCACTTATTTATTTATTTATACAAAAAGATATTACTTTGAAGATGCAAAGAATTTTAAGTTGTCTGCGAGAAAAACAACGATAAAGATGAAATATGTATTTCATAGTATCATGTTGTCCTGAAAACTTCTTACACAAGACTATAAAATGTCTGGAGTTACTTCTCTATTTCCAAGGGTAACTGGTAGCAGGGTAAAGGTACAGATAATCTTGAATTACTGCTAAATTTGATGTAAACTGGTGTTCACCCTTCTGTAGCCTTCATCTCAAAGTTCAAAACTTGTATAAGTGTCATTTGAAAGACTATCCAACATCATTTAAGTAACTTGGTGAAAAATGGCCAGATCAAATTATTCTGTACTTTTGTTTCTTAGTTCTCAGCCATTTGTCTGAAACTGGTCCCATCCATGTGCTTCTTCCTTTTCCCTTTCAATTTTATTTTTTTTATTATAATTAAAAAAAGAGAGAGAGGGACAGTGAGAGAGAGAAAGAGAGAATCAATTTTATTTAATTTTTCATGTTTCCTTCATTGCTCGGACACTTCATTGTGTGTATGGTGCTGGGGTTCGAACTCAGGCCCTTGTGCATGCCAGGCAAGTGCTGTAACCGCTGAGCCACCACTCCGGCCCTGTAATTCTTTTATTAAGGAGTTGTTATTGTACAATATAAATGCATGTAAAGTAACAATATGATATGCATTTGTTCTTAAACCAGAATTACCCCATCGCCCACACCCTTTCAGTTTTCTTTTTAAACCAAGAGGGGACAGTGAGAGAGAGAGAAAGAAGCAACTTTTATTTAGTTTTTCATGTGACTTTGATTCCTCAGACACTTTTCCTGCGTACGTGGTGCTGGGTTTGAACTTGTATACTCACGCATGCCAGGCAGGCGCCGTAACCGCTGAGCCACCGCTCCAGCCCCCCTTTCGGTTTTCTTAACCGCCTGTTCTAGCATGCTTTCTAGCCTTGGAAATCACAGCCTTGCCCTGCATCGCTTCTGCTTGAGTCAGATCTCGTTAAGTCTGTGTGGTTCAGAACCACATATGCCTTTTGTATTTTGTATAATTTTTCTTTCATCGATGCATGATTTTCTTTAAATCATCCTTGGATAAGCAAGAGTTGAAGTTCATGAGAATTATTTGCATAATCCATATTTTTATTGTCTGTGACAAGTAGTTTTTTTTTTCCATTAATGAATTCACTATTTGGTATAACTTAAAGTTACTTTTGATGTTTTATCCATATTGACTGATTCAAATACTTTGTCAATTTTAAGCTGACTGTGCTTAAATGAAATATACAATTCCTTTTTAAAACTTCATGTGTGTACTGACAGGATTTTGCTTTGGCATAGGCTTATATAGTTACATTCCCCTCATACTTTCTCTAGCTTCTCTGGTTGCCTCTACCCTCTAGAACTCAAAAGGAAATTTTTTATCCTAGTGGGAAATAATTGACAGAACCAATTCATTTTTAGTGCAGGGAAAAATGTCCTTTTACAGAAACCAAAAATATGTTTTACCTAATTTTCTAAGTGAAATATTTTTTTTAAAGAAAGAGAAAATGAAAGAGAAAGAGAGAATTAATTTTTATTTATTTTTCCATTAGGCCTTTGTTTCTACACAGTTATATGGTGCTGGGGTCTGAACCCAGAACCTGGAGCATGCCAGGCAAGTGCTCCAACTGCTGAGCCACTGCTCCAGCCCCTAAATGAAATATTTTCATGCACAGGCTGCTTAGAAATTAGAGTCAGCTTAGATAGCTGGGGAGTGTCACGACATGAGGCAAAAAAACGGGAGTAAAATAAGCATGAACATGTTTTTCTAGTTGGCTTGCAGATTTTCTGAGCATTCAACAAACCTTTCAAACTTTTTTGAGCCAAAAATAATACATAAAAAGAGATTGTATAATTAGTTTAGAAAGCATTTTAACTAAATAAAAGCCATCCCAGAAATTTGAGAGAACAAGTAATAAGGATCTTCCCTCAAGTTGGGGGAAAAAAATGGCAAGGAAGAAATTATACTCAGTGCAGAAAGTCAGGGTGCATGAAAATGCATGGCTCGTCATGCGGTTGACTCCTAAGCCTCACGTGGATTTGCTGTATACTCAGTGTATCCTCGAAATCCAGGGGGTAGAGACGGGGACCATTTTTCCTCAATGTTACTCTTTCAAAAAATTTTCACATTATTTGCTTTGTGAAAAAAAATGGTTTCAAAGGTAAATATTTTGAACAGAAATTTAGTCTTTTCATCTACAGGAAAATATGCAAAACTTCAAAGTAGCTTCTTGCACAAAATTTATGTGTCAAGTTCCTGAGAATCAGACAACCTTAATTTATTTTTTATTTATTTTTAAGAGAGAATCAATTTCCGTTATTTTTTCATCTGATCTTTTGTTTTTCCAACCCTAGTTGTGTACGTGATGCTGGCTGGGGTTTGAACCCCGGGCCACATGCACACCAGCAAGTGCTCAAGCCTCGCACAACCTTAATTTATGAACCTTATGCTCAGCTTCCATTCGCTTCCATCATTGATTTTATCCCATATATTACACTTCTCTTGGTTCTTTTTTGGTTTGATGTCACTGTTTAATTCAGCCCTTTTCCCTTCCTCTGTTCGGCACATACCTAACTGATGAGACCCACAGTGTCTGAGATGAAAGGTTTACTCTTACTAAAGGTATCTGCTTTCTGTTGTGTTTCTTTGCTATGATGTCCTTTGTTCTGAAAAATATTCTGTGGACATTTAGATTATCAGTAACCTGAGCTAAGATATTGTTGGCAGTAAAGATCAAAGAGGAAACTTGGATTCCTGTTCCCTTTGCTAAATTATGGATGTTTCCTTATGCCATTCCTTTTAAAATTTAACATCATGTGTACTGACAGGATTTTGCTTTGAAGTAGGCTTAGTTATGTTCCTCATATCTCTGCTTATGGAGTTGCTTCTACCTTCTAGAGCAGCTGTGAACCCAAGAGGAAGGATTCTTTAACCCTATGGGAAATAATCAACAGAACCAGTTCATTTAAAGTGCAGGGAGGGGGCTGGAGCGGTGCCCCAGCAGTTACAGCACTTGCCCTCCATACGCGAGTCCAAACCCCAGCACCACATATACAACGAAGTCTCAGAGCAACGAAAGCCAAATGAAAAACTAAATAAAAATTCTCTCTCTCTCTCTCACTGTCCTCTCTTTTAAAAAATAAATTAAAAAGTGCAGGAAGGAAAAAAAATATCCTCTTACAGAAAAAAAGATTTTTTCTTAATATTTAAAATGCTTTCAATTCCAACCTGCAAATAACTTTCTAAAGGCATCTTGTACATTTCCCTGGTTTTCTCTACTGTTTGACGGATTAAAAAGAAAAAACTGAGATTTTGGAAGATGACAGATTGCTTTGCTTTAAGGGTTTGGACTTCAACCACCTCCTTTGAAATGAACTAAAAGTGTTCCTGTTTGTACTGGATTGTGTGTCTGCATGACTGGGAGGACAGGGAGCCATTTATTCTGCCTATTTTAAAAATATTTTTTAAAAGAGAGAATCAGTTTTATTTAGTTTTTTCATCTGATTTTTGTTGCTCCAACACTTAGTTGTGAATGTGGTGTTGGGGTTTGAAACCAGGTCATCAAGAATGCCAGGCAAACGCCATACCACTGAGCCACCACTCCAGCCCTTATTCTGCCTTTGTTGAGGCCCTACCCTAGTTTATAATTGAGTTTTGGAACAGGATCTATGAAGGCCAGTAGGAAGGACAATTTCTTTGTAAAAGCAAAATTGTCTTTAATCACAGCAGCAAAGGGAAAGACAAAAACATCAGCTGGAATTGGCAATCTAGGCCAAACATACATGTGTAGTCTCATGAGACACTTTTGAGGCTAATGCCCATAAAGAAGGTAGTTTTCAGATCCTGAGATTCAGGGTGTCTGTAAACATTTGAAGATAACTTCATGAATGCTGAAGTTAATATAAAATAACTACTTAGTAATTCAAGTTCTCATTATCTTCAGACTAGCTTTGTTGTTATGCCAAATATTTAATCTTATGTTAAAGAAAAAGATTCTACCACTACAGGAAAAAGTTATTGACTCTGAAAAAGTATAGCAATCGGAGAATTGAGTGATCCGTGTTTCAAACTATAAAGTTAGTCGCTCATCCTAGCAGTTTGTAAAGTGCTGTTAAGAAATTTGACAGTGGCAGGTCACAGTGATGACCTCTGTCACAAAGAGGCATCTCCAAGTGTTTGCTGTGAACACATGTTGGTAAATAACTGGCTGGTCCAAATTAGTTTTAGATCTTCTCTTAAAGTCAATTTCCTAAGGCAGGGCCCATCACTGCCTCATTCAGTTCCAAAGTGAATAGCCACATGTGACTACTGAGGACCTCCGAAGTGGCTGGTCCAATGTAAGATATGTTCAAAGTATAAAATACACACTGGATTGCAAAGACATAGTACAAAAAAAAAAGTAAAATACATGTCAAAATATATTCACAGTATTTTCCCTTTCCTGAGTTACATACAATATTAAAACTAATTTTGCCTGTTTTACTTTTGTTTTTTTAAGGGGCGGGGAATGCTGGAGCGGTGGCTCAGCGGTTACGGTGCTTGCCCAGCATGCACAAGTACTATGGGTTCAAACCCCAGCACTCATGTATACAACTAAGTGTCAGAGCAACAAAAGTCATGTGAAAAACTCAATAAAAATTGATTCTCTCTGTCTCTCTCTCTGTCCTTCTCTCTTAAAAAAGAGGGGGGCAGTGAGCAAGAGAGAGAAAGAATCAATTTTATTTAATTGTTCACGTGGCTTTCGTTGCTCCAACACTTCATTGTGCACGTGGTGCTGGGGTTTGAACCGCATCATCAAGCATACCGGGCAAGCACCATAACCACTGAGCCACTGCTCCAGTCCCTGGGCTACATTTTTGAATGTAGCTTGTAGAAAATTTTAAATTACTTGCAGGACTGGCATCTTATTTCTTTGGACAGCATCAGATGAGACTAACAGATTTTACGAAAATGTCTAGCATAAAAGGTGTGATGTAAACTTTATTTAGGAGAACGTATGACACTGACAGTAAGGGTAACTGAGGCATCTCAGTACTTAACTGCTAGAGTCATGACCTTAAAAAGTTTCAGCTCAGCCACAGATTCAAAACTGTGATGTTAAAGAAGCACATGTTTCTCTCCAGTGTTTCCCACTGGCCCTAAATCAAAACAAGAAAATATTTACTAAGTACTTTGTGTATTACTGTACTATTTCTTGTTTGAGATGGAAAGGGTTTTAGAGTGAAACTGGTTAGACATTAAAATGATTTTAAAAGCAATCATTTGTTTTCTAATTTAAGGACTCAATATTATAAACAGTTCTTGTTTTAATTGTCTGTTTTCAGTCTGGGGAGGTAGCTCGGTGGAAGAGCACTTGCCCAGCATGCTTGAAGCCCTGGATTTGATCCCCAGCACCACCACCACCCGAAAAAAAATCTAAATAGCATTCTGGAGTTTAATTTCTGTGCTTAATTGTATTGCTTTTTTACCTTGCCTTATAGGAAAGCAGATATTAGAGCTCAATACAGCACTTACCGGGAAAGGACATCCACGCCAGCAGAGCAAACTGTATGATGTCCACAAACCTGTGTCTCCGTTTATCTTTTAGTTCCGCTAACAGCTTCCCATCTGCAGTGGTTATTCTGTGTTCCCTGTCATGGATGTTGAGCTATACCATTCACATCTTAATGCAGCTTGGATGCAGTCACCTTCCATTGACTCAGGCCTGAACCAGGGCATGAACACACTGCTTGTTTTCCCTTAAAAACGCCTGGACTTGAGGGCAAGTCAGCCCAGGATCCCTGCTAGTCTTAAGATGGGGAAAATGATCTGTTTTATAAAATGTGAAAGTACAGAGAGATGTGAAGCTCACAAAGAAATTACATTTCACTTTTTAAAAAGTGATTTTGAAAGTTTTTTTTTTTTTTTTTTTTTTTAACAAGAGAGGGAGACAGTGAGAGAGAGAGAATCAGTTCCATTCAGTTTTCCATGTGGCCTTCTTTGCTCCAAGACATCGTTGTATACATTGCTCTGGGACCTGAACCCATGTCCTTGTGCATACCAGGCTGGCGCCACTACCGCCGAGCTACCACTCCAGCCCTTGATGTCTTAATGTCAACTCTGAAGACTCCATCTTTCAACAACTCTACAATGTCATTTCGTATATTATTCATTGTAAGAAACTTTCACAAATAGGTGTATACTTCTTAAGCCCTCATCCACTAAAAACCAGGCCGCTGATAATGGGGAATATGGACAAGTTTGACCTCCTTAACTAAGATTATTGAAAAATTATCTAAAAGTCAATAGGATACACTTTTTGTGGCATTGTTTTTTTGTTGTTTTGTTTTTGGCAACATCAATAAACCAGTCTAGGAAATGAGTACGGTATCAGAACCAACTGCATACATCTGACACCATAAGGTGAATGCTGGTTTATGGCAGAGTGAACATAGCAGGCTTGTGCTTTCCTTGAAGAAAGTTCCATCTGCTGAGTAACTCACTCTGAGTCCTGGCAATGGGAGGCTTTCTTTCCCTACTTAGGTCTTACTTTAAAACTTACCATGTAAAAGTAGGTCATTTTGGCTGGGCACAATGGCACAGGCCTGTAATCCCAGCAAATTGGGGGCTGAGGCACAAGTATCACAAGTTCGAAGTCAGCCTCAGCAACTCAGCGAGGCCTTGTCTCAAAAAAATAGAAAGGTGTCAGGTTATCTCAGTGGTGAAGTGCCCCTGGGTTCAACCCCCAAGCACCTAAATAAAAAATAATGTCATTTTGTAGAGAATAAATCCACAAGGGCACCTCATGGTGTCAAATCTTAGTCCCTGTACACTGTCCTTGCTATCTGTATATGTATTTCACCTCATCTCCTAAAAGGCAGAGACAAATCCATCAAATATTTCAGAGGAGCAAATGTTTGTCTGCTGTTGGTTGCAGCAAGAAGGCTGTATCAATTAAGAGCTCAGGTAACTAATTCTTCACACTCAGGTAAAATAGAGCTCAGCCCTCTAGAGTCCCCAACCCAAGAACTCTTTCAAAGAAGCCAGCGGGCAGGGAAGGGACTGGCCTTCAGAGAAATCACATTTTTCCAAGTTGTATTTTAAACTTGGTAGCACAGAGTGGACGAAAGATGTTAGCTTGAGAAGGGTTATGACTGGGGAATGGGGGCAGGCAGGAGAAATACTGTTTAACTCTATGAAGACGTGCCTGTGGTGTACTGTAAATCATCCTGAATTAAGCGATCTAGACCAAGAGTTGATCTTTCTACCTTTTTTCATATACTTTTCAAGAATATAGCAATTGTTTAGAAGCTGTAATATTTTTTACAACCAGATATTTTCATGCTTAAATTTATATATATACCAATTTCTGCTTTGAAATATTTTCATTTACTATTTATATTTGATACTTATGTGTTAATATGTATTTTGTCAAGTAATTTTTTGTTATTTAAATACATAGGGAAGTCAATTTTAAGAGTTTAAAATGAACAAAAGAAGCATATTTGAATTTAAAATATTTAAAACAAAAATGTATTTGGGGTAAAAAAAGAAGTCCCATGTATGGAGGTCTTTTGTTGTTTCTTTTTAAAAACGTGGTTCTTCAAGTCTGGCAAAAATAAAATGGTTATATTTGGAGAAGCATGATTTGTGATGATGGATTTATTTCTGGTGTGATCATCTCAAATCAGAGTATGTTTCCAACAGGAGCCATCTCTACTCACTGCAGTCCTGCTCCTCACTTCTCAGACCCTTCCACGTCTCCGGGCTTCTCTTCTCCCAACCTAGCACACCTCTCCTGCTCACAGGTATTCAGGGACACATCACCTACAGGCTGAAATCCAAATTTCTTGGCATGATACTTGAAGACCTTCTACAATTAAGTCCTAACTTAGCCATAAGAGCCTTTTCTTTCTGCTACATTTCTTCAGATAACCTGCCCTGTGCCAGATCATTTACTCTCTGCTTTCTGCTCTACTCCCCACCACTGTGGGCTGAAATGATTACTGCCCTGCAAGAGCCTTGTGTGTCTTCCAAGGCCCAGCTCAAGCACCACCCATTCCAAGAAGTGCCGCTTGATTTCTGCACAGCTCTTGTCGCCTGTTATTATCGCCTAACCCTGAGTTAACTACATTTAAGTATCTGTACACATATATCTAGTAGAATATATATCTATATTCTTCCGTATCACTTCCATGCATATATAGGTCAAAGCTCAAAAATTAAAATATAAAAATCTATTTGTATAACTAATAGAATTTGGCTTTGTTTATATAAAAATCATTGTTGTCTTTGCATATTTGAATTAAACCAGACTGCTAAATCTCTTGTATCAGGCCATGGTGTTTCTCAGCCACGGCTGCACATCAGAATCACCTGGGGAGCTTCACTGACACCTGGGTCCCACCCTAGAGAGCTCTCAGGTAACTGATCCGAGATGTCACCTAGGCACAAGGGTTTTTTAGTGTCCCAAGGTATTCTAAGATACAGCTGAGCCTGAGAACAACTGCATTAGGGATTTTCAAGTCAATTTTCAAGTTAATTCCTTGAAATAAACTTAGAGAGAGAATAAAGGCTTATATTTACAAAATAAAATCAAGATTAATTATGCCTATTACAGAAATCAAAATTCTAAAGACTTGAATTAAGGTCTTGCTGTCTGGCTAATAAAGTAATCTGTGGTTTAAAAATTCAGAAGGGGCTGGAGTGGTGGCTCAGCAGTTGCCTGGCATGTGCGAGTACGCGAGTTCAAACCCCAGCATCACGTACACAATGAAGTGATGGAGCAACACAGGCTGAATGAAAAACTAAATAAAATTGTTTCTCTCTTTCACTCACTCACTGTGCCTCTCTCTCAAAAAAATTTAGCAGAAATCTTTTAAATGACACTGGATGAAAATTAACCAAGAAAAAAAGATTAAGATTAAAGAAAGCATTTTAGAAAATTTTATTTGACCTTGAAACTATAGGTTCTTTAAAAAAATTTTTTTTAATTGGCATGGTAGTCCAAAATAAGGAAAGAGAGGGAGTGAGGGAGGAATGAAGGGAGAGCAGAGGAAAAGGGTGGGGGAGATTCATCAGTGGAGCAGACAAGGGGATTGAGGGGGGAGGAGGAAGGATGGGATAAAGGAAAAAATCTGATCTTTCTTATGTTCATATATGATTATAATACAGTGAATCCTACCAACATGTATATCCATAAGGCACTAATTAAAAAAAAAACAGCTGAAAGGTAAGGGAACAGGGAAGGAAGAGAGAAGTAGTGGGGGCTGAATTACAACAAATTATATTCTATGTTTTTATAATGGTCAAAACGAACCCTAATGTTCTGTATAACTTTAAAGAAACCAATAAAAAATTGGCATGAAACACAGTAAAAATTTCTTAAAGACTGCTGAGAAGACCTGCGATTGGGAAGAATTTGAATTTACATCTTAAAGGTGGAAATTTTGCATTTAAGGGAAACAGGCAACTCTACCATATTCTAAAACAGTAATGCCTGCCAGCTAACAATTTAACTGATAATTTTTTCCCTGTGCATTCTAAAAATTTGCATATTTGTACTTAACAGCAGGACTTAACAGTCTACTAACGTCTAGAAATGATGATGAATCCCGTGTACATATAGACACATAAACTACCTTGCTTTCATAATTTCTAGGCTCGTCCGGAAAGTTAGAGTTGCAGAGTAAAGCCTCCGTAGGCTGGAGCGCTGCTGCCCCCTTCTGGACTGTCGGGGCATTCAACACCCTTCCTCACCTTTCAAACCGTCCTTATTCAGAGGTGGTCTTTCAAAAGCTGTGGTTCCCAGAAGCCATTTTAATTTCAGTCTAAAACTAGCTCTCTTCTTCTTGTGTGCTATTAACATTTTTAAAAGTATCACACTCTGTCCCTTATTACTTAAATATGGGGAAAACATAGTGGGGAGGGGTATATATGGTCGATTAACAACTTTCTTTCCTTCTCATATGAGAGCAGGTGAATTAATTACCACAAGGGTAACCGTGGTTCTCAACCTGTGTGCAAAGCCCAATAAAACCTGTGCAAAGGTAACAAAACTAGTGTTAGGAGAAGCCACAGAAATGGATAAAATCTACCTCCCTTATGTAGCTTATAAAAAACAATCATTCCATGTTGCTGTGGCAACCCCTGTACCAACTACTGGATGCAAGTACCCTGGCAAGCTGGTGCTTAGAGCTCGTGGCTTCAGTGAGAACTCAGGGCACTACTAATGCTTAGATAAGCAATTATGTATGGCATCTGGGAAAATTGTCATCTGATTATCCACCTGCACCTGCATAGGCTCTTAAGAAAAACACTCCTTAAGTTGGTATTTGAGGTGGGCCTCAATTATTGCAGAATTCCTGAGGCAGGATCCCATGGCACCATACTTCTCAATGTTTTTTAAAAAGCAAGTGCTGATTCAGTGGGTCTCATGCAGCCTGCGGTTCTGCATTTCTAATGAGTTCCCAGGTCTTGCTGCTTATTGTGAGCTGCATTATGGCCTCCAAAAGTACCCAAGTCCTCGTATCTGGAACCTATGAACATTATTCTATATGGCAAAAGGATGTCTGCAGATATTAAGGATCTCAAAATGGGAAGATTATCCAAGAAGGACCCTAAATGTAATCACAAGGATCCTTAGAAGAGACAGATTTAAATAGGGCAGAAGATAACGTGACCACTGAAACAGTAGTGGTGGCTTTAAGACGAAGGGGTGAAAGCCAAAGAATGCAGCTCTGGAAGCTGGGAAAGGCACTGTTCTCTCCTTGTACCTGTGAGGGGCTTGTGGTCCTGTCGATATCCTGACCTCAGTTGTGAAACTGACTTTAGACTGTAACCCCCAGAACTGCTAATAGATGTGTATAGTTTAAAGATACCGCATTTGTGGCAACGTGTGACAGTAGCCACAGGAAACCAATGCCAGTGGTCCTCAGACTACTTTGAGCACTAAAGCCTATCAGATACAAGACCACAGGGGAGTGGCCCTCAACTCTAGCCACGCAGCACAATCATCCAAGCAAACTTTAAAACTATACTCATGTTTGGGCCCTGCTTCTAGGCCAGCTAAACCAGAGTCTATAGGATGGACCCACTGGAAGGTTCTAGGTGACCTGAATAGGGAGCGGGGGGGGGGGGGTGATACACTATTGAGGATTAGATTAAGCCCCAAATCTAACTTTTCTTATGTTTAAGAAAAACTCTCAGGCTCCCTGAAAGCTTGAACACACTGGTCTGCTAGGTAGTCCTCAGACTATACCCATTTCCAAAATGAAGATCTGGGCCAGCTTTGTATGTGACAAATCACCAAGGCTACACTTAAGGTGTGACTCCTAGAAACTCATCGGTGGTTACTTCCACCGAATGGAATACTTTGCCAGTACAACCTGCACAAGGTTTGAATGTACTTCAGCATGCTGGTTCCTCTTCACTTACAAATTTATAGCTAAAAAAACCCTGATTTTCTACCTAGGTTGGTAGATGGCCTCATAAACCTGATTCAAGCTGCTATCCCCAGAAGCAGCATTCTGCATTAATTACTAATTTATTATGTAAAACCACATCAGAATGCCAATTTTAGGCAAAGGACTGTAAGCATCCAGATAAAATAATTCTATTTTAGAGTTGTCCCAGTTACATTTTGTTTCTTGGTGACCTACCAATGCATCACTGTTTAAAATTAGGCTTTCAGGGCTGAAGTGGTGGCCCTGCGATTACAGCACTTGCCTGGCATGCACGAGGACCTGGGTTCAAACCCCAGCACCACATACACAACTGTCAAAGCAATGAAAACCAAATGAAAAACTAAATGAAATTAGTCTTCTCTTTCTCTTACTCCCTCTATTAAGAGAAAAAAATTAGACTTTCAATGGGAGCACTATAAACTTCTTTTATGGAAAAAGTATCTCAAATCACTTGGACACTAAACTCAATCTTCCAGCACTTACTCATTTGTGGACTAGAATCGGGGCCACCTGGGGGCAGAATCATGTCTTATTTACATCTGCAAAACAAATTTGGAGCTTGGGACATGGTAGATGAATGAAAAACATACCTGCCGGCACAGCTACAGCCTACTTCAGTGGGCAATACAAGTTAGGGGATTAGAAGATGGATTCTTCAATCAGCAGCCTGAATTGGCTCTGCAGCTGCAGGATGCATCACATTCGTTGGGAAGTCTTCCCAGCAAAATCTTCATCCGCTTTCCACCTGGGCAGGGCCGCCATCTGGGGGAAGACTGGTAGGACGAGGGCTTAGGCTTCCTAGGTGACTTACTGGTCATCATTTACTGAGAACCAAAGGCCTGAAATAATTGTACTGCAGGTGGTTCACAGCCACACCCCTCTTGGAAAACGCCCAATCAAGGGGTCACTGCCTGCCTTCCTGAAGATGTTTCAAGCTTGATCCTCTATGAAGTCAAATCAGACTAATCTCTGAATAGCTTTATAAAACTGGCTTGCCCTGTCTTCAAGGGTTGATGTAAACTAACAGCCAAAAGTAGAACTCCATCTGTTAAAATGCAGCTGAAATTAGTGCTGCTCCCCTGTAAGGACCATGTGACAATACGTTCAGTTAAGTAAGTTTCCCACAGGAACACTGACAGAGGGCTTGTCTGCAGCTCACTTGGAACCGAGCACGGTTTTCCCATTCAGTAAGTAACATTCCTTGGCCTAGATCTACAACATTTCTTCTCCTTCCTCATCTTTTCTCTCATTTTACTTCTTGGCTCAGAGAATCTCACTCTTGTCTTAATGAGCTTCATTTTTAATGTCTGTCTGCCATAACCTATTTCAAATTCCTTTGGAGGTAGGTAGGATCTGAACAGCAAATTAATTTTTCAGAACCCACTTATCATAAAATTATGAATGGAAAATAAGAGATGAAAACACGGACATGATAAATTGAATATATGAAATTCTTTATTAAAGTCAAGATGCACGAACAGACTCTTCTTAACAGATAATTCAACAGCAACCAATTTACACGATTCACAGCAGTAATACATTTCAGAAAATGCAGCTGGGGACATCAGATAAATTACAGTGATTTGTCTTTAAAAATCCATTAAATTATTTCTTACCTCTGCAATAACATAACATAAATGCAGTTAAAGAAGTGAGTAGGGAAAGTGTGATCTTCCTTCCTCACTCTCTGCCCATCCATCTTCCAGGAAACCACAGACTGCTGCTGACCAGACTTGGCATGAGGCTGTAAGGTTGCTGCTTTTCCCCCTACATCATAACCGATTTCAAATGGTGCTAGACAAAAACAGACTCTGAACACCAGGAGAAATCGGTCAGCCTGTGTAAGAGATGGGTGAGTGGCGCTCCTCGGGCCTGCACCTGTGCAGGTGGCAAATCCGATTCCAGCTGAACGCACTAGGGCCTGCTCCCGGAGCAGGTGGACAGTGCTGATGTGGTTCAAACAGTCCTCCAGGTCTACAGCCCTCTGCCTTCCCTATTACAATCTACGACCAATGCATCTTCATCCAGCTGAACAATCACTGTGCTCAGAGCCCTTACCGACGTCTTAAGGCTAGAGAGAGGTGCTGCCGTCAACGAAGAGTAGCCCAGCCTGTGCCCCTACTCAAGCGCTGCACTAATTTTAACACAACCCCCCCCCGCCCGGCTGTCTCCCCTCCCAAATCCAGCATCCTCAAGAGCGGGCTTTGCTTTTCGAGTCTTCCCTTGACTTCTTGAACGGGCTTCAGCAGCAAATGCAGTCAGTCCCTTGAGCAGCAGCTCCTCTCTAGTCCGTCCCTCGCAGGGCTGCAATTCTTACTCCTAAAACACTGATTTCAAATGGTGCTAGATACAAAGATGGAAAAATCTAAGCCACCATGTGAAACCAGCTTCCAGAAGAAGAGTATCTCACTGAAGAAGGCAGGGAGATGGGATGAGAAGACCTGGCCTCCGCCCTGAGGAGAAATGTCTTCTACTGTGACATGACAGAATGACCCATTAGAAGGACACTGAGGAGAGGTACCAGGCACCACTCAAAGCAATATGAAGGTCATGGCTGATGCTTCAAACAGACGAGAGCAATACAAAACCCATAAACTGTTACACATGATGAAATAAAATAGCCAAATCCAAAGTTTTAACTTTAAAATACATTAATTTTACATTCAGACTGCCCCTGCATTTATATTTTTCCCAGCACACAAAGTGTTTCTAGATACATTATTGCACTTCATCAGGACACAAGCAGCCTACCTGCTGACCAGACACTGGCCACTACACAAAGGTGAGTTTCCTGCCCACGGCAATGCCTCCTTATGTCCTACTCAGAGAGAACACTGGTTCCTCCTTCCCACCCCAACATACCAGAGATTAAATCAGAACATTCAAACGTGACATCTTTAACTGACAATCCGATTGAACCTCTGCTATGACTATCATTGTATTGAATTCACAAAATTGAAACTAAATTTTCCAAATGCGCCTGAAAATAAATTTCTAAACTATGTTCCAAATTAGATTTCCTCTCTCACATCATCTTTTTTTGGCTATTTAAAGCTAAGAAAATACGTGTGCTTCCTTTGACGCCATACCCTGAGAAAGACGAGACAGGAGAAGCTGTTTCAGGTTCCTGACCAATTCTTCAGGCCTCCATACACAGACATATCTTGTTTATGGACTCTGGCAACAACAGGTGTATGTTGCTACCAGTAAAAGCAAGGAAATAAAATTTGAACACCAAGAACAGTGTCACTTAACCCTCACAACAGTCTCATGAAGCAGGTGTTGCTCCAATTTTTGCAGGCAAAGAAACTAATCCTGGGCTGGAGCGAGCGGTGGCTCAGGCTGGAGCACTTGCCTGGCAAGTGCAAGACTCGGGTTCAAACCCCAGCACCACGTACCCAATTAAGTGTCAGAGAAACAAAGGCCAGATGAATAAATAAAGAAAACTGATTCATTCTCTCTCTCTCCTTCTTTAAAAAACAACAACAAAGAAACTGATCCTTAATGAGGATAAACAACGTGTTTGAAGTGTATGTGGATACAACTTAATTCCCAAGTTCATGTTCCTGCCCCTCTGCCCACTGCTGCCTGCTCCACAGCTTACCAATCATCTCATTTCATTCCTGAACCTATCTGAGCAAGCTGGGGGAGGGAGGAAACTCGGAAACTATATTTCTGCATGGAAGTGGGATGACACCGGCTATGGAATGCATTATACCTGGGTGGAGATGGGAGCATGGTGGTTTGGGGTAGGCTGCTTTTGCTTCCTTGTACTGCTGGCGCCTTTGAGGTCCTCCTCAGCACAGCTCTACTAGCATGGGGAAGTTGCTGGCAAGGAAACCACTCCAGCAATTCTGACACCAAGAGTCAGTCCACCACGGGACTCACTCCCCGGGGTCTCAGTCCCAGGTAGGGGAGCTGAAGGGCAGATCTGGGGTTGACATCTGAAAGCAACACTGGGGTTGTATGAACCAGGTGACAGTGAGGATTTTAAGGTCAGGAATGTTACATGACATTTATTACCAAAGATCCAAATCCTCTACAGTGAGGGGGATGGATGAGATTTACATGGGAGAATGCTCAGCTTTTCTGCTTTTTCATTACAGTGGAGCTCCTCCTTAGCACTTTCAGTCACGAGTACTGACAGACCCGCCCCCTGCCACCCACTACTGCCCTTGCACAGGTGCCCTGCAGCGATTCTGAAAGCACCTTCCTCTTACCCACTCACTGGCCCTGACTGTGCCGGCCCCTCCTTCTGGAATCCCTCCATCCACTCTCCCTTAGCTACCACCTCCAGTCACCCTCCCAACCCAGCTCAGGAAAACCTCCTCAAACCTCCCCCAACGCTAGCCCCACTTGCCAGAGGGCCAAGTCCTTCTCTCCTTCAGAATATGCCCTTCCCATTTGGTAGTGAGCTACTCATGAAGTGGAGTATCATCCAGTCTACCTCACACTTAGCAGGGAAGCAGCTACCAGCGAGGCAACCAGAAGACAGGAGCCAGGGTCCGCTGTCCCACTCCTGAATTCTACAACCTAACTCTTAGTTCTCAGGAAGAAGAGGCAAGTAACCATTAACAATTCATTGTTTTAAATAACAGGAGAAGAAAGTAAACTTAGTACTCAAATATTTTGCCCTTTCAATCCCAGGAGATGAAAGGGTCATTTGGGTGTCAGACCTCTCAATTGAAGCAGAGTTTTCTCCTCTAAAAGTCAATTAATTAATGATTCTTCTCTGTAAGAAGCTGGTGGTTCTGTGCTAACTGGGAGTAGCTGAGTGATTTGATAAGGACTGGCAGGGGCTTACTCTTCCTGGCAGTGTGCCCTAGATCTGAAAGAAGGCAGCCTGTGGAACCCCAGCCTCTCGGGGCCTCTGCTACTCCATGACAGTGATGGGATTCTCCTGCCTCAGCCTAATGGACTCAAACTGGCTATGCCAAAGAGCTTAGCGGGGATCTCTAGGAAGGAAAACCACTGGAGCACAGGAGTAGGTATGCTGGTCCTGAGAGGTGTCACTGTGCAGGGAAGAGGTCTGGGGAGCCATACTCCAGCCCCAGACTGTTTCTATGCTCACGTTCTGTCCAGAGGCTTTGCTACCTTCCAGGACTCTCTTCTGCCCAGGTGAGGGACCTGAGGGCGGAGAAAAGGTCAGCACCAGTGAAGGAGAACACCTGCTTGGCACAAACTGAAACAGGGACCTGCCACTTGCCCTGAACAGGCCTCGGTGTCTTCATCTGTACCCAGGCAACCTGGGAAGAGTGCAAATGCTCAGAGGGTTTGACTAGGACTCTGAGGGACACTGAGACAGATGCAGACACAGGGTGCAGAAGACATAGTAGCCTGCGGAGGCCATTTTCTGACTAGAGGCATGCAAAATCAGATACGTTAAAAGCAAAAACCAAACAAACAAAAAAACCTGTGCAGGCCAAAATAAACACAGCTGAGGGTTAAACACACTTCATGGGCCCTGGGTAAGAAGTCAAAAGTCTGCAAAGACAGCTTCTACTTCATTCTAGAAATAATGTTGTGTTTTAAAGTCCTTATTTTGAGCCCAGCATGGTGTCCAAAAAATAACATGGGAGGAAAAGGGAAGGAGAGGGAATTCCAGTTGGTGAAATGCGTACACGAACCAGCTGAACCCAGTGTGGCGTTCGCCCGAGCCTCATCCTACTCTCCTGCTCTGTGCTACCACAGTGTTCAAATGCAGAACGTGGGAAGGCTCCTGCCAAGGCAGCTTCTCCCTCCTGACCCAGCGCTGGGTGCTGAGTCACAGCTACTTACGTGACTGATGCAAGTTCCAGCCAGAGTGGGGGAGGGTGCCGGAAGCCGAGCGTCCATCTTCTGGCCTCTGGGAATGCTGGTTTCAGGGTTCCAGGCAGTGAGGAAAGGTATCTTGGTGAAAGGGGGCCTAGAGGCCTTTTTGAAAAAAGGGTAACATCCTGCCCTCAAGACCGTCCCAGACCATTGTTGTGGAGACTGAAAGGGCTGCCCAGCTTCCTGTCAGTCTCAGCTCCAGCCCAGACCCACCAAGTATTCTGGACATTTTGTCTTTAGCTGTCAGGTTAGGGCCTGCTGCCAACTAGCTGTGGTTAATGAATCAGAGGAAAGGGTGAGAAAATGAAGAATGTGTGTTGAAGGACCATGCGTGGAGGAACATGGCTGGCTGGCCTGAAACCCCAGAAAAGATGAGGATCCCGGGACTAATTGTAGTTGTAGGCCCTGAGTCCGAAAGCGGGACCAGCATCCAATCAGCTCTTTTGGGGTTCCTTGGGTCACAGGTGCAGAAGTCCAAATTCCTAGGTAGTTGCACTCCTGAAAGTCAGGTTTTTCTGTCCCTTCCTCAACACTACTAACCATACCCTGGTCTCAAAAGCTCCTAGTACAGGGCATGGAGGCCCTGGGTCGGTATGGCTTGATGGAGAGGATGCACCACACCTGTCCTGCTCCAGGGGTAAGGTGGGAAATGGAGGCAGCTGGAGACAGTGGGGAGAGAGGGGAAGGGTGGGGATGGGGGAAGGGCAGGAATGGAATGAAGGCTGGAGAGTGATGTTACGGGTTCCCCTGGGAGAAGGGCTTCTCACAGGGGAGGACAGGCACAGTCCTGAGCTGCTTTCAAGGAAGCCAGCATTTTCCATGAGGGGAAAAGTGAGCATGCCTATGGTCTATTCCACAAACACAATGCCCACCACACTGTACACAAGCCCAGACCAGCACGGTCCAAAGAAAAACCACCAGCGCCACTCCCCCATCACTCCCCAGTCATCCACTTGACTCCTTGAGGATGGACTCAGAAGTGTGAAATCTAACCTTGGAGGTCTACGCAGAGATGCCTCAGGGTCCAGTTTCCCACCTCCCCCAGGCAGAGCTGGTCACCCCTCCTTCAGCCACCAAGAAATAAGAGACACAATGTCCTACCAGGTGTCACGCTCACAGGACCTCATCACGCCTGCTCACTGAGTCCCAGGAGCAACTCCAGCAGCCTGTGCTCCTCCCTGAGGGGGACAGAGAACCTCACAGCACAGGGCACTTCACCAAGTCAGACACCCTGAAGCCAGCTCCAGGAAGCCAGGGTGCATCCACTAACCTCTGAATGCAGTTCTACCCAGTACCTGGGCGCACACCTGGCAGAGCACATGGATTGGGCACACCCTGTGACGTGAGGTGGTTCCACTTCCCTAGTTGGGGGAGAGAGGCTGGGCCAGACAGAGGTACATCCAAGTCTAAAGCCAACTGTAAGTCTGCTCTCTCTCCTGCTTCCTCCTCGGCTGGCCCAGCTGTAGCTGTACCTACATTGCTATTCCAACCTTAATTCTGTTATCAGGACCTCTCTCTGACAGTCTCAAGAACAGTGAGTAGCAGGAGGCAGGAGTAGGAGGAGGGGAGAGGAGGGCGGGAGGGAAGGAGGGCAGAAGAGGTGGAGGAGGAAGTTTCACAGTCTAGTGGATTCCCATCAGATCGGAGAGAGGGGAACACGTACAACTTCCCTTTTTTAAGCACGTCTCGGCCCCCTTTTCATTGTGGTTCCTTCCCCTCTGCACTGGGGGTGGCAGAGTGAGTGGGCTGGGCAGGGGCAGGCGCCCAGGTACCCAGCCAACTGGGCTCTCGCCCGGCTCCATCTCGGGCCTGGCACGCTCCCTCGGGCCGTTACCCGACATGCCCTTCTCCTTGTCAGGGAGGCCTCACCCTCTTGTTTTCAAAGTTTTATAACAGTATTGTTTGTTGTCCAGCAGATTAAATTCTTTGGAGGCTGGGGAGGGTGGGGAGGGGGAAGGAGAGAGGAGGGAAAAGAGAGAAGCAGAGAAAATACAAATAACTTCTATTAGGGGCCAAATGATTAAATGTGTTCCTTTTTGAACACAAAGTTCACCTGTCTTGGAGAGTGGCCAGTGGCCAGGAGTGGTGTCCCCTTCCTCTCCGTGCCGTCCTCTTTGGCCTTTTTTACCTAGCAGGCTGACATGTGGTCTGAGACTTCCAAGGCCACTATTCAGGGTTCAAGCTGAAAAGAACAGCAGCTAATAAGGCTTGGGTGAGTGTGAAAAAGTAACCCCCACCCCAAATCAGTGCATGCTATGGGGCCAAGCTAGCCCTAGGAAGGACACCCTTGACCTCACCTCCTCCAGCATCTGGAAAGGTGGTCTGTAAGCAGCTGCCCTGCTGCCAACCCCAATTTGGTTTCTCTGCCCTGAGCTTGTGGTTTATGTGCATGTGAAATCAAAGTCATGCGTTCCCTGATACCACAGACACTAGACAAACTGGGCCCCAAGTGAATAACAATTACACAGACACATACAGATGGCCTTCTGTATCTGCAGGTTCCACATCCTAGATTCCAATCACAGATTGAAAAAAGTACACATATATGTATAAACTGCATCTTTACCATCCACTAACAAGCCTTCTCCTTGTCATTATTCCCTAAACAATTCAACTATTTACACAGCACTGTCATTACATTAGGCATTATAAATAATCTAGAGACCATTTAAATTGTACGGGAGAATGTGTATAGGTTAAATGCAAACACTATGAGATTTTACAGAAGGGATTTAAGCATTTGCAGATTTTGGTATTCAGTCCCCGTTAGATAATTAGGGAGGACTAGTTATTGCACATGCTAAGGAATATGAGAAAGCAGGGAACAAGAAAGCAAGCAAGCAAAAATGTCAATATGAGACAAGCATCATCTACAGACAGGGCCTCCCTAACCTTCCCCAGCCTATCAGATCTTTTTTTAAAAATTTTAAGTAATTAATTTCTAATTTTGAGACAGGGTCTCACTAAGTTGCTAGGACTGGCCTCAAACTTGTGATCCTCCTGCCTCAGCCTCCCAAATTGCTGGGATTATAAGGGTGTGTCACCACACCCAGCTTATGTCAGGCCTTTTGATGCTAAATCTGTATCTGGCAATAACACAAAAGGATATATGATTTTCTATATTTAAATACAACTCTCACTGAGGTATTAACCGATTTGTTTCAGACTTTGGGTTACTGCTAAGCCTTTAGCCTCACGGGCAATGCCTGTGGCTCCAGCTCTGCGAGGCTGCCGTAAAACATTCCTTTTCTACCTCCTACCTTCATGCTACCACATCATGTCTGGCCCCTGCCTCCTCTACCTCCCCACCACCCGCCACAATGTCCATAACAAGGTCCCTAAGGATTAAGAGGAATCTGCAGAGGTGGGCAATGATAATGGTGCAAATATAGAATTACAACAGCGTGGAGCTCTTTCCTGGAAGGGATGGGGGCAGCAAGCCTTTCTTCATTCTCCATGTGCAAACAATAATCAGTTCCTATAGGGTCAGTGCCAAAAGTTCTCTCTGCAAAGGGAAACGGGTGAGTACCAGGTTCCATGCCCACACTGCCTCCTCTACCCTAGAAGCTGAAGGGAAAGATGGGGGTTGGAGTCCAGGAACCATCTCTGGATCCTGGTACCTGAGCTTTATGTTGCTTCGGGGATGGACTCCAAGTCCCAAAGCTTCAGGACTAGAAAAACTCTTCCAAAGACATCCAGTCTCCACACCTCAGATAGGCTGCTTCTTCCCTTGGGAACCCTGGGCAAGGGTAATGCATGATGCTCCCTAAGCACCTTCCCTGTGCAAGTTTGGCCCATCCTTCCTTCTGTCTTCCAGAAGAACAGAAAGAACAAGGTCCACCACAAGAAGTCTTCCACACATGAGGCTACTGAAGACTCCTACCACCAGAACAGCTCCCCATCCTTCCCCCATCCTAGGGCTCCTCTCGAAGCCAGTGCTGCACTTGGGGAATGCAAACAGACAGCCATTCACACACGCGCACTGCCCCGTCCAACCTCGACTATTCTAAGGGAACGCTGCCGGAAAAAACCTACACCATCTTGACCAAATTTGCTGCAAGTCAGAATAAGCTCTTCTTCACCCTTTCTTACAAGTCCTGGGTCTACTCAAATGAAGGCGACTGGAAGGCTACATAGCCAAGAAGTCATATTGTCCAATTATTCTGCCCAGCACTCCTTAAAAGAATGGGGGTTATGCTCCAGATTCAAGGAAACCTGATGCCTAGGACTTCTCTCACCTTCCCTCTTCTGCAATGGTAACTCAAGTTGATGGAGAGACAACATTCAGAGCTGAAGCCAGCATGTCTAGTGTCTGACTTGACGTTGCACATTAGCCAGTGCTTCCAGCAAGTGCTGTACATCAGCCAGCAAACAGGTAACACACACGCACAACATGCACGCAGGGCAAAGCTCTGGGCATCCCTTACAAATCTGTTGGAAAAAAAAATCACAAAGATCCCACAGTGAGGCCTCATCTCAAAGTGAGCTACATAGCAGAAATAGGCCTGTATGTACATGCATGAAGTGCCCTACGGAGGTATCAGAATGGTTTCAAGCACCACATATTCCAAAAGCTTCCACATGTAGGAAACCTCTCCAGGCACACATAGTGAGTGGCTGGCTTCCCAGTTAAGGAGTGCAAGCCAGCTCTCCCAATAGTTTCAAGAAGTTAAAAAATCAAATAGGAGAATTTGAACATTCTGAGATTTCTTTCTATTCTCACACGCCTAGAGAAGGAAGTGAGGCCCTAAGAGATTAAGTGCACTAAGACCCCACTCCTCCATGCCTGCCCCCCACCCACTGGTCAGATCCCAGGGAAATGACAGCTGGAGTCAGGGGAGCTGGGTGGGAGACGCAAAGTAGGCAGGCATGAGCAGTCTGGTCTTGGCAGGACTCTGCCTCGTTCAGCTTCATCAATGACAGGCTAGTGCCACCTACTCGCACTAGCTGTATGAGGACCAAGTGAGCCAGCAAATGTGAAAAGAACCACGTGCAAGTGATATGATGGCTACTAATCAATTCCCTCCCCTCCGGCCTGAGTCCTAACCCAAATCCCTGTCACTATACCACACTGCAGGTGGGAAGGGCTCACAGTAATTGTTAATCCCAGGTAAGTGTCTTGCAAAGTGGCAAGCAGACAGTGTCTTAGAGAAATATAGCTATTTTTACAACTCTGCATCCTGTTCAGTAGATTGCACAATGTGCCCCTTCAGCTCCAGGGGTTCTTTCCCACACAGCCCTGGAGACGTGGTGCATGTCTGGGACCAAGGCTGCCATGCAGAAGCTAGGCCAGAATCCCAACCACTCCAGGTCACTGGCCGCCAAGCCTGGGGCTCTGCGCCGTCTTTCATGTGTTTTATTTCGTCTTTTGTAAAGACTGATTCAAGATTTAAAAACCAAAAAGGAACTGGCAGTTCTGAGATCTTTGTTTTTGGGTTTTTTTATTTGTTTATTTGGTTTTGTTATTACCTTTTTTTTCATTATCTTTTCTTTTTAATTAGCTTTTCATAGAGGGCCTTAAACCACCACATGAGAAAAGAAGACTAAATACCAAGGAAAACCTCCTGACACAGGGGTCAGAGC
Organism: Aplodontia rufa; assembly: GCA_004027875.1. NCBI lineage: Eukaryota > Metazoa > Chordata > Mammalia > Rodentia > Aplodontiidae > Aplodontia > Aplodontia rufa. The sequence continues at coordinate 51,519 of PVKS010004397.1, read as the reverse complement.
CTGGAACAGAGGTCCTTCCCCAGTCCACGGTCCAACCCTACGCAGGACATAGGGACAGATAGGATGGAGCATCATCCCTAGAGAATGGACTCTCAAGCCAGCCCCCGCAGCACAGCAAGCCTCAGCAGCAGCTCCCACATGCATGCCCCATCTCCCAGCATGCACTGGCAGCAGATGGTGTCAATTCCTGTCACCTGGGGGACCTGGCCCTTCCCTCCTCCTTCTGGGAAGTCCTTCAAACCCCATCTCCACCCACTCACCCTAATTCATGCCAGTCGCACCTCTTTGCAACCAGGATTCTGACTGCTATCAGGTCTTCAAGATCCCTCCCATTCTTTCTTTCACGGTGACTCAGGTCTCCATTGCCTGGTCCCAAGTGTCTGACTAGGAAACATCTCCATAAGCATCCAGGAAAGGACCCTGTTGAGATTTGGAACATCCAAAAAGAGATTTTGCTTTATTTAACACCCTCACTTCACACATAAGGAAACTGAGGCCCAGTGAGGTAAAATGAGCAAGCTTTTGTCAACAAACACATGACCAGAATGTAGGTCTGCTAAATCCTCTACACCAAGCAGTTTAAACCCCACTTTCCCTGACCAGCCTCTTTCCCAAGCTGCCCATCCACTCTACCTCATCCCTGGCAACTTCAGACCCCTGCCAGAAAATGGCAGCTTCCATGGTCTGGGTGGGCCAGGCATCAATGGTGGGCCCAGGGGCGAGGAACCTCAGAGCTTGACTCACCGAGGGCCCAGCCGCCACTTCTCCCAAGTAAACAAGGTCTGAATTTAGGGGCTGTGCACACTGAACACATGCCCTCCAGGCATCCACCACCAACAACCGGCCTCAGCCTCTCAAGGCACAATGCAAACCCGGGCAATCTAACACAAGGCAACTCCTCCCCACCCCATTTCCAACCTTTGCCTGTCATGATCGTCAGCGCCAGGAACCAAGCAACCTGGCAGAGGAGCTGAGCTGAGTTTGCCTCCTGCAGGCACATATTTGACCAATGACTCGGCAAAGCCCTGACCCAAATGTTCCCTGTGCTGTATGGACAAGAGAGAGGCACGGTGACCAGGCTGAGACACAGAAGCCAGCTGGCACCCAGTGAGGGTAGGAGACAGAAAGCAAAGGACAGTCAAGGCAAATGGGAAAGCCTCACCTGCTGGTGACATCTACTCCCACCTTGACTCCTGACTCACTACATGTTCCTGCAAGTTGTGGGGACCTCAGAAGGATGTTTCTAGTTATTAAGAGAAAGAGGGGCTAGTGTCTATATCAATCTCAGTCTGTGGAGGGAAGTTCAACCAGCATGGCTTCCCAGGAGGCTAAGGTCCTTCCATCCCCCTTACAGAGTGTGCTGTCCTCTTCCTTCACCCCTACAGAATCTCCGCATTTGCCTACTGCTTACATTTTGTAAACTGTATACACTGTTAAATTTATTTATTAATGATCTCTCCCCCAACTAGAATGCATGCTCCCCAGGAGTAGAAACTTGGCTTTGTGGAGTTCTGAAAGCCCAGCACCTAGTGCAGCCCCAACATCTCGTAGAAGCTCCGTACACTTCACTTTTAATGAGGAATGTTTTTGCCTTGCTCAGCCCTGCTGGTCCATGGATACCAAAGGGCATCCTTCTCTGGCCTGCCTCCCTAAAAAGGAACATGCAGTGCTACCCCAGGGGATGGTCCTTGATTGTCTGACTTTCACTCTGGTTCTTGTTAGTTCTTGGAGGATCTTAGCTCACAAAAATGTCTGATTCCAGGACAAGAGGGTGAGGGAAAACTACAGGCTTTGGAATCAGAAGTGCTGAATTAAAATCTCAACAACCCTACTTACCAAATCTGAGAGGTGGGTTAAGTCACTTAATCACAGTTCCTTTAACTATAAAAGGGAAATAATGCCTCCGTCACATGGTTGTTCTGCCGATGAAATCAGATAAGCAAAGGGCCCTTAACAAAGGTCAGTTTCCTCTCCCTGGATGACATGTGGGAACCGGGAACTTGGATGCCATCTCATACCATCATGCCTCGTTATAGACCTGACCTAGAACCACACTGCCTACAGTGCCAGGCATTCAAGATGGGAATCCTTCACCAGGAACACACATTGGTCCTGGGCTGTGGTAGGCAGTCCTGGCTGAGCACTGGACCTGTCCTCCCCACAACGTCCTGGCCTGGTTCTGTGATACGACCATGCACAACCACCTCCCGGAACAGGCTCTCTCCGATCCCTCCCAGCACACCACCCCACGTAGGCTTCACACTGCAGCACCGGGCTCTGCAGACCATGAGGCCCTGAGGATGTTCTCTGGCTCGATCAGCCTATGAACAGCTCCTGTGGAAGGAGCTAGAAGGGAGCCAAACCCAGTCTATGCTTTCCTTGCAGCCACGGCAAGTCCCAGAAAAGCAAAGCAAAACGAGTGCCTCCCACAGACAGCTGGCTGGTGGAAAAGGGTTGCATCTCTCACATCTCTCAGAGGGAGGCCACACATCCAAAAAAGTAACCAATGCAAGGGACAAATCCTCTCTAAAGCTGTGGCTGCAGCCTTGGGGACACTCAAGGCAGGGGACAGAGCCAACATATGCATTAAACAATTCACAGCCCTAACAGGACCTGGAGTCAATGGAATAGAGAATGTGGTGACCAATCAGGGGCCCAGGAAGAGTCCCGCCCGCACAACTCCTGGCCAAGCCACACCACCTCGGCTCCAGTGCCATCAGCTCTGTTAACCTCTGCTGGATCCGGGATGCAAGGGCCCCTGCCTCCTAGCTCTTAAACCTCAAGGACTCAAAGGTCAAGGAAAAAGTACCTCTCTCAAGAGGTGCCAACTGTCCTGCTTACGTGACTGGCAACACACAATGCCCCTCGTCATGGGAGTAGGATCCAGGCTGGTAAACGGGGCAGAACATTATATGAAAGACAGAAATAGGACAATCACCAGGGAAGCACCAATCACAGTTCACCAAGACAACTGTGTGACCAGGAGCAAAACCAATTTCCCCTTCACTCCTCACCCTGGTTTTCCCAATCAAGTAAGGGCAGGGCTGTGAATGGAGGCGAAGGTCACCCAAAGCCAGGCCCAGGAACCCACTGCACAAGTGAAAGGAGAGTCTCCTGAGCACAGCCAGCAGCTACATCTGGCCCCAGCCTTATAGCAAGTGTCGACCACACTCGAGTCAACACATTTTGAGGGACCTGGCTCACTCCTACCACCTCCCCAGCTGCACAGAGCTGATCTCTCTTCTTCATTTGTGCTCCAGCCCTGATACATCCAGTCATCTCACAATACCACTGAACTTGTCAAGCTCTCTGAAGGAAGAGAACAAGAGCCCTCACTTGGCAAGGATCTCAGGCTGTTAACCATCAACTCAGAGACTCGTCTCACAGGGGAGAAGAGAAGATGAAGCCCTGTAAGGAGGGCCTTGCCACTGTTCCCCGGATGGTGGTGGTAGCAGTGCAGAGAGAGGGAGACACCCACATCCCCACGACACAAGTGAGTGTTGACCAGGTGTGCTCAGAGGTGGGAGCCCACGGGTGTCTCATAAAATTACCCATCAACAGTCCTTTTATCTTTAGACTCCAGACAAACCTTCTGATGGCTAGCTCCTGCTGGCCCTACAATCTACTTGATGGGAGAGATTATTTCCCAGTGACAGAGCAAGCTCCTATAGTCTGCTTTCTGCACGGTCTACACGTGACCAACCTCCAAGTTCCGCAGGCCATCATCACTTTTGGTCACCACTGCTGGTGCTGTGACCAGCAATAAGACAGGCAGACAAAAGGTATTTCTATGTCAACTGCTCGGAGATGCTCTGCAATGGTTCACCAGACCAGCACTTCTTTTCTTTTTCTTTTTTTATTAAAGGAAAAGACAATGAGGGCCTAGAAAAAGAAATGACTCATTCAAAGGAAACCCCTAAAAAGGGAAAGAGCCCTGAAGTCCACTGCTCAGCCTGATCTAAACTACAGACCCAGCCCTAGACTAAGTCCCATCGTGGCTAAAGTTCTAGGGTAAGACAGAATACCCACAGATGGCAGGGAGGAGCAAGTCAAAGCTCCCCACAGCTCTGGAACCACTGAGGGATTAAACCCTAACCCTCATGCTGGATGTCAAGAAGCCAAGAACAATTTCTGCCCATATACTGTGTGAGCCCCAAATGCTCAGCCCCCACCACACCCAACAATGCTACCCAGCTACCTCCCACACTCTAGCAGCCTGGTCACATCAGCTGACTGCCCTTCCTCCAGCCCCTTGTTGGTTATTAACCCCATTCACAGAAAAGGCAGGAGTAGGAGAATTGAAAGAAGAGAGCAATTGTTTAAGAGATTCTGAATGGAGATGTTGGAGGATTTCCCCCACGGAGTAGGGAAAATGGTCTTCATGGGAAGGAAAAGAGACAGGGAGAAGGCCCAGGGAACAGTCACACTTGACTTACCTGGGAGGCAGGCCTGGGGTTAAAGCCTGTTTTCCTTGCTGATTCTAGTTTCCAATAAGCAGTCCGGTGGCGATTCACAAGATCTGGATCATGTCACACTGGTCAGCACTCATCACAAAACAACACAAATCAGTGGCTCAAAAGCATCTGTAAAATGGAAGAGGAGACTATCCTACCCACCCTGCCCTAAACAACCCAGTGTGACACGCTCATTCACAAGCCCGCTTCCTCCTGAGTACGATGGACCCACTCTGCCTTTTTGAACAGGGATGGGAACAAGAGCACAGAGAAATCACGGCTCCAGGGCTTGGAGGCTGAGTCTGGTCTTATATTTCCTAAACAAAAGCATAGGAAGGGGAAGGGGTGGAGGAAGGCAAGGAAGGCAGGGAAGGCAAGAGGTCCAAAAAAAGGAAGAGAGAGGTCAAAAGACATCCTTGGGCAAAGCAAGGCAAACATGATACTAAGAGGAGAAGCCAGAGGGTGGTCGTTGATGCAGGGCATGCTGCCTTCAGCCATGTCACACACACACCCCTGCCCACCCCCAAGTCTCTCTTCCTAGCCCAACAACCATCAGAGAATCGCCAGCCCCTCCTGGCCCTCATCCCACATCAGCACCCTCATCCTGCATGACCTTTGAATCTACCAGTATCTAAACCAGGGGAAAGAAGAGTAGGCTTGCCAACTCTGGACCAGATGCAGATACACACGCACACACACCTTCCCGGAATAAAAGGCCCTTAGAGATGGCTCACACACTCTACGTTCCAGTTCTCTGATAGAAGTGCTCCTCTCCCGCAGGGGAGGGCAGACACGTCTGATAAGAACTGCTTAGCACAATGCTATATATAGTCTAGGTTCCTACCAGCCTGAGATTTGGAGCTAGAACTTGGCAGAGAACCACACTAGGTGCTGGCAAGGACCATCCTCCTGCAGCCAGCCAATTGGAGCCTCACCTCTCAGCTGGGGGCAGTAAGGGCATGCAGGGTCCTCCATGCGGCCCATTAATACTCCATACAGAGGACAAAGGCTGCTGGCTCCATTTTAGGGAAAACTGACTTCTCCCAAATGTGAGGGGGATGTGTGAAGGCTGAACAGCACATTCCAGTCTCTGCAGGTCTCCAGCAGCACTAGAGAATCAATTTGGTCCTCTCTTCTGGAGGACTAAGGATGGGTTGTGGAGGAGAAGAATAGAGAAGGCAGAGCAGCTGCCTGGGCTCAATAAACATCTATCCACTTCCAATGTTCGAAGAAATAAAAGAATGTAAAAAACTCACATGAATACTTACCGCAGAGAGCAGGATCGTCAGCTGTGTGTGCACGCATGTACGTGCACACCAAATAAATGCAAGAAAGTCATATATCCAAAGTATGGTGCTGTCTTGGGAACACCGGCACCATTCTCAGCTGAGCCAGAGTCACTAAGAGGTTGTCACCAATTCATAGGCCAAGTTGTATTCTCTGTGGAAAACATAAAAGGTAGCAGGTTGACTCAGCTCACAGGGCCAACAAAACAATGAATTGCACAGACTCTAACGAGAGTCCTATCCGGGGTTTATATGTGACCCTTGAGACCACAGACCTTGGTGTGGCCACCATCCAATGAAAGAAACAAGACAACACTGGGAAAAATGACATGGGCCCATCATCTTGGAGAAAGGCCAGTACCAGTGGGCATGGTAGAGTCTGATCCAGGAGGCCTGCCCATCACCTCTTTGAGAAAATGGACCTGAAAGACAACAGACATCTCTGAAGCACGGAATCCAGGGCCTCGTCACTTGCACAGCTCAGGACACAGGAATGAGAGATGCAAAAAGTTCCACTCCCACGTATGCAGTTTTTAAGTCAAGATGCACAGTGCAAGGGGGCTTGTGGCCACCTGTGCACTGTGGGTGGGGGGACGGCTAGCCCCCAACCTCTGTCCAAATCTCTGCTGTGAGCAGCCTCACATTTCCCTGTTCCCACCGGCTCTCAAGGCCCAGTAACCACTCCTCCCAGAGATCCCAAATGAGTCACTCTGGGAGATCCTTGGGGAGAGGAGAAGGTTCTCTGCGACAAATGCCAGTGCTAGCATCAGTTATGAGAAAGCACGCGACTGAAAAATGGCACACAAGGAAAGGAAGGAGCTCCGTCCCTCAGTTCCCAAGCACAAGCTGTCTGCTCCTCTGCCCCCAGGCTGGCTGAGGGTGGCAGAGGACAGAAAGCAGATAATGATCTGTCCAGGATTGAGCCACCATGGAAGTGCATCTTGTCTCTTGCACCCAAGAAGGCAAGTCGGGCGGGTGGGGCGGGGCAGGGCGGGGCGGGGGGGGGGGATCACGCGCTTATGGCGCAATGCTGTAAAATCAAGAAAGGCCTAGAACCTAGCCGCCATGACACCGCAAAAAAAAAGGAAAAAGGAAAAAAGAAAGAAAGAAAAGGTCAAGAACTCAAGGTCCACTATTTCATCTCAGAAGGAAATAAGGAAGATGAGATAAGCTCTGACTTGGGACATTAAGGAAAGACACAAATGCCTGACTTGCCTTTAGCGTAGGACTGGGGCGGGTGTAGGTCCACCATCTCTTTGCAGTGCACCCAGTAGAGGCCTTCTAAGTATGACATCGGCAGTGAGGGACCTGCTCCGGGGTCCAGGAGTCCCATTGTTCACTGTGGTTGGCCTGGTCCACCGCTGGCCCAACAAGAGAATTGCCCTCTATCCACCTCAAGGACCACCAAGCCCATCATAGACAAATCCTCGGGGAGAAATCCCAAAGGGTTTTCTGGCCCTGAGAAGGTACCTGTCATTTGGGACCAGTGAAAAAAAGCTCAAAAAATGATCCTGACTTTCCAAGCTCACTGAATAATATAATCAGCTGTTATTCTTTCTTTGTCCAGCTCTAAAAATTCAAGGGTCATAGAGCCTGTTGAGTTACCTGGCATCTCCCCCATCCTGACGCCTGGCAGTGGCCTTCTCCTCTGATCAGCCCTCTCTGAAAATGAGCCCAGGCTAGGGATCGGCTCAGAGCCCCAATGAGCTGTTTCTGCTGCTTTCATGTTGACAGAACATTCTGGCCACTCAGCGGAGAGCTCCATCTCCCGGCTCCCCGATACACTGAGTCATCTTCCAAAGAGGAAAAAAACAACAAAGCAGCCGTCACCAGGGCCCCCATTGCCGTCGACAGACGACTCACTGGCTGTCGTCACTCTCCGCTCTGCAGCCCCAGAATTGGTGACAAGGGGCATCAGGGTGCCCAACTCCCCTCCCACGGGACTCAACAACGTCAGGAAGCAGGCAACCACTGCTGAGATTCGGAAAGAAGGGAAACAAACCTGGCATCAGAAGCTCCCGGGAAGGCTCGCTGCTTAACCCTCACTCTGCCACCACCAGTCCTCACTGCTTGGGGCCCACTGCACATTCTTGCTGCAAAAGCCAAGGGGTAATTTCTCCAAGGTGGCAGGGACCTCACTTAAAAGGCTTGAGGAGTGTACTGCCCCTGCTTATGACATCACAGAAGGCACAAAAGCTCCCTCTTCCCCCTGATGAACCACTGGATGGACAGAGGAGAGAGCTGCATTGTATCTGCTAGGAACCCACCTGCCTGGCACTGTGCCGGGCATTTCTCTATAATAGGCTGCCGTGGCTCCAACCTCATGGACTGAGAACACTGCAACTTGAAAACTGAACGACTTGTCTAAAATCACCCAGCTGAGAAGAGGCAAGATGAAACGCAAACCCAAACACATCTAGTGCGATGCATCTGCTCCTGCCTCCACTGCCCGGGACCCCTCCTTCACTGACGCCATCCCCACCCACCTCTGCTTCCTCTTCCAGGAGGAAGGCAGTCAGGACTGGCTTGCCAATCCATCAGTTCCAGCTACAAAAAAGCCATCATTATGTGTGAACCTGGCCACAAAGGAAAAGGAGGAAGTTAATAAGGAAGGCATGGAACAGCTAAGTGACCCAGATCATAAGCACAAGAAGATCAGCCACCCAAACTCCCACATAGCCTTGGAGACTTATAGCATTCCTTAAATAGTCACCTTTGCAGGATCCGCCTCATAATGTGCATCGTGCAAACACTAAGGATTCGGAGAGGAGAAATGCAGTCTTTGGAAGACCAAGGCTCTGAACATGACCATACCACTTGCCAGCCATGGGACCCTCCTTGCAGGGTTGTGGTAAAAATAAATGACATAATTTCCTGAAAAGAACTTAATGTGTTATTTGACAAACAGAAGATGCCAACTAGGTGTTTGTTTTCCAGTCTCTTCTCCCCAATTTCGCTCTTAGAGCTTGTATTCTAACCAGTGACACAAGACTTCTCATAAGGAACCACAGTGCAACACAGGCACCATAAAAGAGGGGCGAGGTATGTGGGGATTTTGCCGAAGGGTCATGAGGACCATTTCTTACAAGGGTGATCAGGAGAGGTCTGGGGAGACAGTGGAAATGCCACAGGTGGATGTAGTGAGAAGAAACAGGAAAATACCAAGAGTGGAAACAGGGAGAGGAGGTGAAGCAGGAAAGCATGAGTCTCCTGGTTTCATGGAACACGTAGTCTACCTGGGGAAACCACGAGAAGTGAGACTGCACAGGACAGCTAAGGCCAGTTACAGACAGCCCCAAGCATCACGTTAAAGGGAAGGAATTTGAGTCTGGGAATGACGAGAAACCATTTTAAATTTCTGAGCAAGAAAAACAAGATGGCCGCTGCACGCAGAAGGGCCTGGAGAGGAGAGGGACGGGCAGCAGGGAGTCTCACTGGAGGGCAGCAGCTGGAACCATGGCACTGTCAGAGGGCATGGAAGGAAAACAGGGAAGAAAAAAGGTAGAAAGTCAGGGCCAGCTGAACAAATCCTGCAGGCTGCCATGGACCTCACTCCCTGTCCCCGTGGAGAGCTGCCGGAGACAGATCCTATTTGGGGAACACAAACCAGAGGTCTGACACATCTGAGACGAGCTACCGTGCCTCTGCCCCCACTCTTCTCCCAACACTCAGCTCTTCCCCCAAGCTGCTTTTAAGCCTCAAGCTGATGAGGGCATTGGGGAAATCCAATGCCCACGCTTTGGCAAAGCTGGGGCCCCAGGTCATGGAATTCCTACCCAAAGCTCTGTGTGAAGGTGGGACTGGGCAGTTCTGGCCCTGGGGCCACCTTCACTGCGGCAGCCAACATGGTGCCCGCCCCTACTGCGCCTTCACCCCCCCTCCCGTCAT
>PVKS010004397.1:0-41791 GCA_004027875.1 Aplodontia rufa | reverse complement strand
AACTGACACTTCCTCCACAAAATCTGAAAGAGTGCCACCCTCCCCCACCCCCAGGGAGGCCTGGGGGGGCCATAGGTGATACAGGGTATACAGAAGAACGTTCTATGTTCCATGCCCTGAGATGGGGCAGCAAACCATTTCTGCCCTCAAACTTAGCCCCTATCACTAACTGGATAAGAGTTAGCCTTCCCAAGGAATGAAATCTTCCACTGCGCCCCAATCAGACCCTCCTCCCCAGCTCTGTGGGCCCTGGGGAGTGAGGAGGTAGGGTTGCACGGAAGGGCCGAGAAGGCACAAGCCGTGCCCTCCGTTATGTAACAAGGAGGGTGGTGCTCGTCCTAGGCCAGAGACCCAGGGCGCACTGCGCTCCCACATGCGCAGTCATGGGCGGGGGCCACTGCGCATGGCGCAGGACTCAGGGAGCCCCCTACCCATTAGGACAGGATGAAGTGCCAGGACCCTGTGTTTTTAAGCCTCCCTCCCCCATCAGAGGCAAATAGCCTGATGCCCCAGTTTTTGTCTCTCTGCTGGTTCCCCAGACTGACAAACCATTCTAACCCAGGACATCCAAACCTCTCATCACCCAGTGACTTTTCGGGAAATCCCACCAGATATGCAGTTTCTGAGCAATTTCCTGATGTCTGTCCCCATTCTCACCTTTCCAAGCACCAGGTAGCAGCAGCTTCCAAAAGGCAGGTCCTTCCCTTAGTGGGCTCAGCTCAGGCCTGGCTCTTGAGGATCTGGACAGACCCAGACGTCAATGCAAATCTCTTGTCCCCTGGGGAGTAGCCCAGAGTCAGCAGGAAGCCCAGGGTGGTGGCAACAGCAGCAGCAGCTCTGCCCTACCTTGCCCAAGCGTTTCCAGGGGAGCCAAGAATTATTTTTGCCGCAATACTGAGGTGTGGCTGATTGGAAAATTCCCTTTTCCAACACCAAACTAAAGGACAAAATATTTTTTCCAGTTTGGTCAACATTCTGCACACCCATCTCCCCAACCTTCCTCTCTCCAAAAAAGAAAGTTTGGGGAACCTTGAGCTCTTCTTCCCTATAGTCTATGAAAATTTAAAAGGCACAGGAAGAAGCTTCGATTGGGCAGTCAAAAGCAGGCAAGCACAGGAGCCTACGCACACCCCTAAAGAGATTTTAGAGAGCTGCTGGGTTTCTCCCCCCCACCTTTAAGCAAGTGAAATGCAAATTCAGATTTGATACCCTGCCCTCAGCCAATCATAAAAAGCTTTTCACCTGCCATTGGCCCATGCACCAATCAGAGGACGTGTCTGGAGTGAGAGCCCTCCCCTGGCCAATGGAAGGCCAGCTCAGTCACTTAGTTAATGATGCAGCAGTACAGGGAAGGCCATCACATGTGAACTGGAAGGGAGCCAACATGGAGACACAGAGAGCGCAAGGTAAACAACTTTCCAACGCCAAAAGGATGACATTTAATCTCTAAATGCTAGTTTCCCTTCTCAGCTCATCCTTGACCCCTCTCAGCTGGCCCTGCAGACCCCGGGAGCCTCACTACCTGTCCCCACAGAGCTCCTAGCAAGATGCAACAGTGACTGCGTCACCATTCCTCACTTTTCCCAACTACGCAGTGACAAACCCACCAGCTTCACCCCACTTCTCCTAGCCCACACCCGTCCCCAGCCACACACTACACACCAGCTCCAGGTCCCTGGGGCCAGACACTTCAAAAGGGGAACCCCTGAAAAAACCTGTGCCCCTTGCCTTCCTCTCGGCCCTTCTGCTCCTCACTCCCTACCTTCCATATAAGAGCTACAGACAAATGGACGCTGACAGTCGGACAACCTGGAAAACCAGTCTGTCTGTCCACCAGAAGGAAAGAGGGCAAAGGCTGGGAGGTCAGGTGGGAAGCTGGGGACAGTTCACTCCTCTCTCTTCTACCCTGGTCAGGCTTGAGCAGCTGACACCAAGGGAGAAGAAATTAAAGTGGGAAAAAAGCCTCCCTCAGAGAAAAAAATAGCAAAAAGCAAGAAGGAAGGTGATAAAGACAGAGCACCCACATACGCAGAGACATCGCCCCTGATCCCAGCAAATACGTACGTGGGGGAAGAAGCGGGCTACGCCACTGAGTCCTGAAGCCTGTCGGACCACCCATTGTCGCCTGCGCAGACCCAAATCTCCGTCCAGCCGTAAGGTGCCGCAGTCCCGAATGTTCCAGAATCAGGTCCCGTTAAACCTTCTATCGTCACCCCACAACCTCTTGCTCCCACCCATACCCCCCACCACCACACCTCCTCCCAGCGGGAACCGCCCGTGCCACCTTGCGTGTCATCTCCTTAGCCTAGGCTACCCAGAGGCCTCTAGCCCCTGACAGATTTCTGAATGCCTGGCAAGTGAGCTGGCAGAACCTGGTGCCCGGTGTTGCTATGACTTGTTTCTTGATTTCTCTCTCTCTCTCTCTCTCTCTCTGCTGCAGCACGGCTGTTGCTAGCAGACCTATCGACGGAGCTGGCTCGCTCGCTCACTCTCACTCTCTCTCTCTCTGAGCTCTGTGACGCAGATCTAAATTCTCCAGTCTGCTCCTTGTGTTGCAAGAGCAGAACTGCAGCTTTTCCCCTGGAGAGCCGGAGGGCAGTGCCAAGGCTGGTCAAACAAGGCAAAAAAAAAAAAAAAAGGTTGGGCCTACACTTCCTTGGCCACACTTTTCAGCCCCTCTCCCCTGTGTACCTCCACTGTTCTGGGGTGCGGAGGCCCCTGTCCCTGCACTCTCACTCCTTCTCTGAGTGTTTCCCAGCCACGAGACTAGCTTAACTCTTTGAGTGGCAACCCCCAGCACCCAGACGGGGCTGTCCCATGCAAAATATTGCATCATCTTTTCTTGGGCCATATGGGCTTCTCTCAGCCATGGGATAAAATTGGTCCTCACCCTGAGACCACCATTAAACTTCTTCTACCCCAGACAAGTCCAGAATTACAGCCACAGCTAATTTTTGTTCTTGTTGTTTTTGCTTTTTTGGCCACAAACCAGGACCTTTTTCTCCCTGGAATTTCCTAAGGATAAAAAGCATAATTAAAACATTGTCTGCCTACCCCACAAGTAAGATCCTTCTATCAGGACAGGAATTTGGAAAACCAAATTGAATAGCAGCCAGAAGAACCCAGAATAAAACCAGTCTGGACCTCCATTTTTTTCAGGGCTCAAAATTTTAGGGCCTAGGAAGATACATCCAATTACTTTCCAAAAGGCACGTAGGCCACACAGTCCGAGATTCAGGTTGCTGAGTCATTTGTTCCCAAGAAGATCCTTCCGACAACATTAAAAACAGCAAAAGAAAGTGACAGCCAAGCCTGGCCTGAAGTTGCCAATGATTGGGGTTCTCCTCTCCAGGATGAGAAGCAAACTAAGATGACCATCCACCAGCCCACCCACCAGTCCTTCTAGAATGGCAATTCACAGACACCCACACACCCGGGAACTTTTACAGGGAGGGTGTTCTCACTGATGCTCTGGAGATTGACTGATGTTGTTTTGGATACTGACAGGCCTCTACTGCAGCAAGGCACGTGGTCTCCAATATTTTCCTGTTCCGCCCCCAAGACCACTGTTTCTAAGAACAGCTCAGATACTCATCCACTGGACCCTACATACCCAGACACAGTAAGTCCCAGGTTCCCACACTGCTATGTGCAAAGAATGTAGACATAGCAAAGGTTTTTGATAACCAGTTGCATTATGTGAGCCTAGACTTGATCAGATGTTAAAGACAGATTTAGGTCCTGGGGCAATGGACTTATAAAGTGCACCATATCCAGAACCGTGCAACTTCTAGGAAGGTGAATGGAATGCAAGGCCAAGCAGCCATCTCATCCGGTAACAGCTTCCCAAGCAGCCGTCTTTAAGCAACTACTGTGGGCCAAGGTTTCACCCGGCAGAAAGAAGGACCACTTGGAAGACAACCATGGCACTACATGGTTTTAAAAGAAGCCCAGAGCAAATGTGCCAAGCTCCCAGCAGGGGGGAAAGTGCTTCAAATTCACACCTTCTGGGCTCCAGGGTAAAGCATGCCAATAAAGGAGTCACCTACTGGTCTGATGACCAAAGGAATGTGGCCTTGATGGCACTAAAGCAGGTCCCCCAGAATGGTCTTCTGCTTACTCAAATCCCATTTGCCGTGGTTTCCTTCTCCATGGAAGAAAAACATGCCTAAGTTCATGTCAGGACATTCCTGATTTATCCAAGAGCCCAGGATCAAATAAACAAAGGGCTCTGAGCTCTGCCAGGGAGCCTCCTCCTTCAGGAGGGAAAGAGAACTAGAGGGAAGTAGGCTCAGACCGAGTTGGCCCATCACCCTGTGAACCTGGTGAATGACGTGGCTGTTCACTGCCATGGCGATGGAGATGTCACGGGTGGGTAGAAGTGAAAGAGAAGACGCAAGTAAGTCATGAGAGAGAGAGCGCGAGAGCAGTGCAGGATCAGAAGAGGGACCTACAGAGTCGCGGAGTTTGTAGACTACTGTGGTCCATGAACAACCACACCAAAACTGAGCTTGAATCCGTGTAATGAGAAGCCCCCATCATGGGGTGTGGGGTGGGCCAACCGTGACTTGCAAAGCATCATGACAACACTGTGGGTAGGTTTTGTTTTGTTTCAATTTTCATCTAAATTTTTTTCCTCCCACGACCCCGTTACCCTTCCCACGGTTTCACTAGGGTGGCAATAGCCATTTTAGGCACCTCTACCCAATTCTAGGTCTTCTTTCTATTAACCTGATTCTGTAGGGCGCCGAGAACAGAAAAACCCGAATGGGATGACCAGGAAACAGAAATGAATTTAGTTCCAAAAACATGGGAGGATGTTTACTCAGCAAGCATGCCGCAGCCTACAGGGAAGCAGTTTTACAGGGTGCTGTGTGCAGTGTTTGATTTCAGGGGGTAAAGACAACTCCAGAGCAGGGAGAAGTACTGGCTCCTTCCATTCTCCCTCAGAAGCCTACGCAGGCCAGGCCAGGGTGAACTCAAAAAGGCAAGGCTTAGGTCCAGCCCAAGGGCTCATTTGCTCTCCAGCCTCTCTGTAGCTACAGATCTCAGGAGCTAAACAAACTCCCCAGACACTCTGCCTTTTCCATGGTCTCCAAATGATCTGGGTCAAAACTTCAAAATGCCACAGACAAAGATTTTTTTTTTCTTTAAAGGGAATGAGCTGAACTTTGACCCACCCTTGTCCAGGGTGTGGAATGCAAGCACTGTGTACCAGCCACAAACTCCAGTTCTGCAGGCATCCGCCAGGAAAGCAGCCTCCGTGCCGGCCTCTCTCTTCTCTGGCTGACTCTACAGGGACTGGTCTTTACTCAGTAAAGAAATGCAGCTCTCAAAACAAGGCAGCTGTGCAGGAAAATGATTCCACATTCTACACAATATCTGGAGCTTGAGTGGGTGTTCTAGATAGATCAGGCAGCAATCCGGTCTCAGGAGGAACTAGCAGGCCCAGGTCCACAGAAGATGACATTTCTGTTTACCACCTGGGAGGGGGCAGAAAACTGGCACTTGGTAATCCCCTGAAGTAAATCATTTATTAAGTACCTACTAAGTGCCAAGCCAACCTCAGCAAAGAAGTACAGAACATGGGCCAATACCTCAGATACACATGCTAGCTGAGTACCCTATGAGCATTCCCAACCTTGCATTACTGATATCTCAAAAATTCACTCTTTAGAAGCCAGACTTCACTTTTCTAGTGAAATAATATTAAATATACTGGTTGGGTTCCCAGGCTAGTCTGCAAAAGTCTGTTTTATCCCTTTCAGAGGTCACCAACTCCAATGTCTTTGTGGGGTCAGATACTAAGGGAACGAAGCAAGCTGGGAAGAGAATGTGCCAAGCGGAAGGAACATGCCAAACCAAAAGGCCAGCCCTTCCCAGGCTGTTCCTGCTTGGGACCTTCTGAGAAGGGAGACCCAAAGAGTCTAGACTCTCCACAATTTTTCAGGACAAGGGAGAAATCTAGTTTTAATATACTAAATTCATGATTTTTTAAGCATAGCCAAAAAATTTTTAGAAGCCAAAATAATACATACAGAGTTTCCAGTTTGTTCTCTATGTTCAAAATACATTTGCAATGAAAAATGGGAACAAGTACCATCAGAGTAAGGAATTCAACAAAATAAACAAGGAAGAATTACCCAAAGAGAAAAACTTGAACTCATGAAGGCTGCTATTTGATGAAAAGAGCAACATACAAGAATATGAGGGGAATCTAAACCTTCACATCAATGGTTTTTACCTGCCCCTTTGTTGAGGGCTGCAGGTGGAAGGTGTACTGGAATTATTTCTAAGCATGTATGCTATCATTAAAGTACTATTACCTGTGACCCACCTTGAACTTCCAGAAGGGCAGAGGAACTGGGCTGGTATATCGGCTCCTCCCCAACTGAGTGCTGCCACTCTGGACATGCACAAAGTGTCTTTAAAGGGCTTCAGTATAAGACTGGAAGGGATTATCATAATCCAGCTGCCCGTGCAAAGCGTAAGCCCCTCCATAAATGACGCTACACCAAAGTCATTGCCTAGACTCTACTTCATTCAGGAACTCCCACCCCACCTCTTGAGCACCATGGAGATGAAAACTAACTATAGGTAAACACTAGCCTTCAGGTCCTTGCTCTGCCTCTAGAGTCCCACAGCACAAGCC
Organism: Aplodontia rufa; assembly: GCA_004027875.1. Classification (NCBI taxonomy): domain Eukaryota; kingdom Metazoa; phylum Chordata; class Mammalia; order Rodentia; family Aplodontiidae; genus Aplodontia; species Aplodontia rufa. The sequence continues at coordinate 35,139 of PVKS010004397.1, read as the reverse complement.
TACTCCCCCAAAGTCTTTGAGATATTTTAGGACAGCTTTTACAACCACAAGGTTGTGGGCTCAACAAGAAGGTATGAAAAGGGAAATGAAAAAGGAAGGGGGGGAAAAGCCAGAGATAAATATTCTTAAAATAGCTGATCAAAAGTTAACAAGCCAAAGGAAAAAGAGGAACAGGCATATGCGTTCATGAGAAAGGAGGTACGTGGGGCAGAATAAACAGCTGAGTGAAGCAACACACGGGGAAGGCCACACACAGAAAGGAAATGACAAGAGCCCAGGGTTAGACAGTTCCCAAGGCCAGCCACCAGGTTGTGCCAATGACCAGGACACACAGATGAAAACTTGGAACTGGGAGAAGGAAATTGTTTACCATTCACAATTTCTAAGTATGAAGCACTCTTCTGCCTGCCTCAGCGGGGAAGGGTTATCATATGGATTTGTTGGCATTCTTTATATATTCTGGATATACTTCTGCTCACCAGGAATAGGTGCTGCATGTACCTTCTCCACGCTGCCCGCTTTTGCTCTTTTACCAATGTCTTGATGACCAACCAGAAGTATCCCATTTTAATGTGATCCCATTTTTCTAAGCTTTTGCTTTACAGTGAGTGTTTTCTGTGTCTTTAGGTCTGTGTCTTTAGGAACTGAATGGCTATCCCAAGGTTATGAAGATACTGTTATCTTTCACATGAAATTTTAACTTTTACTTTAGATTGATGATCTTGCTGGAGTTTATTTTAGTATATGGTCAAGATATATTTCTTTCCTTGTAGATATCCTGTTGAACCAGCACTGTTATTAACTTGACCATTCATCCCCCTCTGCTCAGCAGTGCCCTTTGTCCTAAAGCAGATATCCTGATACATATGGATCTGTTTCTGGGGTTCCTATTCCCTTCCTTTGTTCAGAAATATGACATACAAATATACTATTTGCTGTAGGGATCACTAAAGTTTGTGAAAATGTAACCAGAAGAGCCAACCGTGTGATGTAAGCTCTGTATGGACAGGCAGAATGAGAAGCAGCCCTGGGCTGGGCTTCTTAGGAAGAACGGGAGGATCAGGAAGACAAAAGCATCACAAGCCAAGAAAGAAGGCGGAAGGAAGAGAGGAACAGGGTAAAAATGAGTCTTTATTTTTTGAAAGCAGCAACACAGAACCACAGACTCTTACAGTAAGTTCAAGAGGTAACCTGCATCCAAATCCCCCAACTTGTACTATTTCACTGTATAACCTATGGCAAGTCACCTTGGCCATTCGGAGTCTCAGTTTCCTGATCGTAAAATGGGGATAATAATCTTTGTCACTGAGCTGTGAATATTAAATGGGATAACTGATATGTCATTCAATACAAGCCAGCACTGTAAGTATTCAAGAAATGTTGGATGGTATCATGAATCATCACCATCATCATTACCACCACTGGTGATATACACACTAGCTGACCTATTGAGCGATCCCACCACTTCAAAACATTATTTAAATGCATGCTACTAAACAAAAATAGTACATAAAGTGGTTAAAAATTGACTGTCAGGGCTGGAGCGATGGTTCAGCAGTTACCGCACTTGCCTGGCATGAGCGAGGACACAGGTTCTAACCCCAGCCCCACATACACGATCAAGTGTCATAGCAATGAAAATCAGATGAAAAACTAAATGAAATTCTTTCTTTCTCTCTCTCTCTCTCTCTCTGTCCCTCTCTTTTTAAAAAAAAAAAAATTGACTCTCAAATGAGACAGGTTGGGGATGTGGCTCAGTAGCAGAGTGTTAACCTAGCATGTGCAAGGCACTGGATTCAATCCCCAGCACCATGGTGAATAAAAAGCAAGCCCTACTCAAATGAACCAGATCTGAATCTAAATTCTTTTATAGCCTCTTCACCAGTTATATAAACTTGAACAACTTATTCAACCTACCTAAGCTGAAAGCTTCAGCTTCATCCATACTTCACAGGGGTTTTCCTGAAGAAGATAATTGTAAGATACAGAAGCATTAAGAACAAAGCCCAACACAAAGTGAAATGCTCAATTAATCCCAGTTATCACTGTGATGAGGAGGACAATGATGATGATGATGATTCTGCACCTGGTATAAGAAAAGGCCTACTGGGGCTGGAGTGATGGCTCATCGGTCAGAGTGCTTGCCTGTCTTGTGCCAGGACCCAGTTCGAATCCAAGCACCACATACACAACTAAGTGTCAGAGAAACAAAGTCCACATGAATAAATAAAATTGATTCTCTCTTTCTCTCTTATTCTCTCCCTCTCTCTCTTTCAAAAAGAAAAGCCTACTAACACAATGAAAGACCTGTAGTACCTTGCATTTCCAGGTCTTCCACCCAAGTACTAACCAGGTGCAACCACACTGTCTTGTCAGTAACTACCTACGAACAAGAGTAAGCAACCAAGACTAAGTGTTCAGGTGGAAGGTTACACACAGATGAGAGGCTTGGAGAAAAGACGGTGGAAAAAATAAGTAAAAACCAAAGTTACTGGGACAGTTCAATACTTGGTAGGAAGAGAGGAATTTCTCATCTCAGAGAACTTCAAAAAGAAACAAAAACATAGAATCCATAAATATACATAATCACAAAGAGAAAGCTTGAAAGGGTGCTAGGTGGGCAGGGAAGAGGTTAGAAATGGTTCTTCTAGATTAGAAGTCTGGCAGCATTCACAAGAGGAGGGACTGGTTCCTCAATGACCGGAGCCATTAGCAACCCAGATCAATGGTAACAACCACCATGTGGTCAGCCTTCTGAAAGAATTATCCCAGGGCCACTAAGGAGACTCCCATCAAATCTGCAATCCAAGGGACCATGTCACTTCCACCCAGGACACTAAGTTGAAGCAAAACAAGGCCCAGTAGTGACAACAAACATTCCAAGGACACAACACAGCTCCAGGTGCCAAGTGAAAATCCCAAAAAAAGGGCTAGGGACAGGCTGTGGTGGAGGGTAGGTCCTGGCAGAGGTGAGATGCAGACACAGACACAGAATGCGTCCACAGACGGGGAACTGGAGTCAGGCTGCAGGCAGTAAGTGGCCTGGCAGGCGCTGGCCCAGAAAATGCAGGACTGCCCTGAATGCAGGGTGACAGAAGGCAAGTGAAGGCCACGTCAAGCGCTGAACTCAATGCAGTCGGAGGTGAATCCCAGAGTCCCTTGTGGAGCATGCCCAAGGGCAGTATCATGAGGGAGTGCCTTTGGGGGGAAGGTCAGGATTGGGAGGGTAGATGTTGTGATCAGTATGCCCTGCTTGTAAGCAAATGCTTTCTCCTGCACAGATTGAGTCAGTCTGTCTCTAAGGCCAAAAATCTAGGCTCCAAAGTGTCCTGCCCGGACTGTCTCCTATCACCTCCTGGGAGAGTGAAAGAAGCCAAAGCATCTATCTTGTCCTAGGTCACTGACCATTAAACTTAAGCTCCGGCCCCAGAAGGCTCTCTATTGCACCTTAAGCAAAACCTGCTTGGTAATGGGACTGGCATCTGCTTTTCTGATGATGAGCTGGGGCCACTCTACTAGCCACTGGCCACAGTCTCTGGCCTAGGGGCTTCTGGTGCTGTACCAAATGTAGGGGCACGAAGTCTTCTTGGGACTCAGGGAGTAACTCAACGCGCCTCTTGACTGGCTACTCTTAAAATCCTGGCCCTGTCAACAAATGGAAACAATTTCCTGAGGTGGTGTGCGACTGGGCCATGTGAGTCAGACTAGAGATCTGAACCCATTCCTCAACAGCGGAACCACAGCTGGTGCCACAGGCTGGTCCTGGCAGGGGGCACCAGGGTCTTAACCAGGCACAGACGCCTGGTTAAGGCGTCCCCAGGCACAGGCTGCTACCCTGAAATGTTGCTGCTGCGTCGTAGACAGGCAGGCAATGTCTCTAGGAGACATAGAACCTGGGCAACTGATGACTCACGGGGCTGTGCTGACCTCTGTGTGACCAAACGAGTTCAGTGCCATGTTACTTTAAAATGGAGTCTTCCTTCCCCCGAACAAGTTACCGCTTTGCTTAACTGAGTCAGATCCAGACAGCAAGAACTTTGAACAGGTACGATGGGGATTCCACGCACAACTCTGACTTGAGTTTTCATTTCCCTACTGCCTTATCTCCTCACCCCCATATAGATGCATGGCTGCACCCACAGTCGAAGACATGAGAGCGCACAGGTCCAAGCTCTCAACAGCAACGTGTCAGCCTTGTGGGGAGCCAGAGCAGGAACAAGACCTCCATGGACAAAGCTCTCATCTGGGAATGGGACAGGGGCTGGGGCTCCCCAAAACATGAAAGTTAATATCGTAATTTTGGAAAACACTTGGGATATATTTTCATAAAGGTTTTCATAATGTGAAACCATACCAAAGTATGATTTCAAAAAAATGTGTGACACTGCAAATACTCCTCTGTCTACGGTGAGCAAGAGTGGGGGGAAGGGGGCTGATGATCAGAGTCCCTGGGGGTGAGACGTGTCCTGTGGTTGTTTCGTTTGTAGAAGGCTGGTGCTGGAACAGTACCCTTCTCATGGGTTCTGCTCTCTGATGTCCTCTGGGACCTGCACACAGTGTTATCCTCAGGTTTAGGCTCCAGCACAGGCCGCTGAAGCCAATGTCAGCTTTACCTTAAAAGATAAAGTACTGCACTTATAAGTATTTCACAAAGCCATGCAACTCAGGGTGAGAGGTGCACCCACTCCAACGTCCTTCCTTCGAAAACTCCAAAGCCTTCAGGGTGAGCATTTACAAAGCAGGCACGTCCTATGGGAAGAAGGACTGCTCATTTATTCCAAAGAAAAATGTGTTTGGGGCTCCCGTGTGTCAGGCACAGAGAAGACACTTTGAGGAACTGACCCTTGGCCAGCAGGGCTCGCAGTCAGCAGAAGCTGTGGTGTGAAGAAGCAGGACACCAGAAAAACAGCAGGCTCTTCAATCCCAACCTGGTTCCCAAACAAGATGGCTTGAATCTTGCTACATCCCATGCTGAGGCACCTGGCCATCATGCTCTCCTGCCTGTCTACGGGTGCAGAGGTGGGGTCACGGAGGCACCTGTAAGCTGAGTGTGCTGGCGATGCACTTGAGAAGTTTCTAGAAAAGTGAAAAAAGTTCCTCTGGAGCTTTCAAGAGCCCTGAGTCACTAGATGATTGGAGAACAAAGTTTGGAGGAGTTGAGATGCTGAGACACTCCCAGCCCACTTCCCCAGAGTCTCTTTCCAAACCACCAGTGGGACATCCCTGCTCAGGGAGCCCTCCCACCCACCCTGTGGCCAAGCAAAAGCATTCATAGTGAGATCACCCAAGAGTATGAACCACCATTCCTGCACAAACCACAGAGAGCCTCCCCGTCCTTTCAAACAGTCCAGGATTACCTGCCAAACAGGCTTTAGGATGCTGTGGTTGTAAGGCACCCTCAGCATCACCTGGCCTCACCTTGCACCAGGACTAGAAGGGTCAGCCTTGGGTTGGAGTCCAGGGTGTGGGGTCTTAGGTGAGTTACCTCAACTCTTGGCCTAAACGTTCTCATCTATACATTAGGGCTAAGAAGCTCACCATACTTCTTCACAAAGTTGTGCAGATTAGATAACATGCCTGGTACCCAACATGTATTCAGTAAGTGTAAAGTATTATTATTGCTTTTATCATTAGCAACACTGTAGGGTAGTCATCTGCTCAGACAAAAATGATGATGCAGGACCCTCAGAAGGGGCCCACTGTTTCAGGGGGTCACTCAGCTTCCCTCCCTCATGGTCTTTGTGGTTCAAAAGCTGGGAGAGCAACTCAGTTCTGTGCACTGCCATCCACATTGCTGAACCCATTCCCATTGATCCCAGGACTGCCCTGGGAGCATTAGAGAGCAAATCTGACACCCACTTTCCCTAGTGGTCCTTTAATTACACAATACTGTGCCTGGCAACCCACCACCATCACTCTGGGGCAAATATTCTCAAGCTTTAAAGTATTCTTCACCTGTAGGCAGCCCTCCCCTGTCCTTCTTCTAGTTTGACAGTTTTCCTCCGAATTGAGATCAAAGACTCAATCTTCCCAAAGTGGCTCAGGCAAGCCAAAGTATAGCCGGCTCTGATCTTTAGTGCAGCCCAACCCAGTGACTGTCCTTGCTTCCCATTCCCACTCTGACCACCCTCTCACACTCCCTGTTTACAGTCTTGCTCTGTGTCTTCTTCAGGAGCCTCTGCCTTACCCTTAGAAATCTATTGAAAAGACTTTTTTGGATTTTTTTCTATATGCAACTCACTAAGCCATTTCATATACATTATCTGCATTAATCTTGCTGGCCAAACTCCAGCAAGAAGGCACTTTGACACTGTTGAAGCTGGACCAGAATCTCAGACTCACTGTCTCTACCAGTCTAAGCAACAGATTTACCTTTATTGTCCATTCTTTCACAGGCGAGAGAGATGGCTAGCCTGCAGGCCACACATCTGCTGTGATTGCTCTCCCTTCTTCAAATGCCAGGAACATCCAAAACCCTGGTACAATTCAGGGCTTGATAATATGCTGCCACATCTCATGTCCCATAGGGCCCAGGCAAGCTTCACAATTCTTTTTCACTGTTTCCAAAGCTAAGTTCCCCAAGCCCCTCCCCTGCCGACACTGGTCCTCTGGGAGGTCTCTACTAATTTCTCCTTCCTCTGATTTATCAAACATAAATTTATTCTTCCCATCCCAGCTACCAGAATAGAAAGGGTCCCCAAGCAATGGTGCCACAAACACCTGCACTCACCTCACCTCTGGTTGCAGGATGCTGAGGGTGGCATCCTCTGGGCTAAAACAATAGGACAACACAACTGAGGTCTTTAGGTGGCTTTCATTCCCTGTGACCCCACATGGGGCACAAAGGGGAAAGAAATCAGCTACCTCAATGCATGGATGGCAAGGCCACCAAACTCACTTTCTCAGCAACTCTAATTCTCCAAGGCCACAAACTGCAGATTTCAGATAAGGACAGAATGCAACGCTGGCCTTACTTAATATGGTGGCGACAAAAGAGAAAGGAGCAAAGAGAGCCATCCAGCCTCAGGAGGCAGGTGGGAAGATGGAGCCTAGTGAGCCTTAACACCTCCTGGGGTGGGCGGCGATTCTTACTGTGAACATACACAGACCCTGAGAGAGGAGGCAAACTCCTCCACCTGTTGCCTCACTCTAGGGCTCTTCTGACATGTAGGGAGTGGTGGTGACGGCACAGGAGAAGCCCGAGATCCTTCGGAGGCTACTGTAGGTGCTGGTTCCAGTTAGTTAATGAGCTTTGACCAGGCAGCTTTTGATTTTCCTAAGTACTCCCAATACCTAAGACAATGCCAGGCATACAGTGTTTGTTGATGCAGCTACTGAATCCAGGACAGGAGGGAAAAGAGAATCAAAATTAAATATAAGATATGGTTCATAACCAAAGGCGTTCCTAAAATAGCTTGCAGAGCTAACATGATTTGGGAACAGTTATAAAACAGCCTCGCTGCTAGGAAGCTTCTCATGGGCCTGGACTGCATCTTATGGCCCCTTCCACCACCACACAGGGCACATCATTTCCAGTAACCATCTGCTGGGTGAATGGACCAATGAACACAGGAACGGACACACAAGACAACTTTTGGGGGGCCTATTTCTGAACAACATTTTGAAAATCATAAAATGCCAAGATACTACTACTGATTGACCACTTCCTGCCCTAAAGCCATCCCCAAAGTTGTATCATCTTCATACAAAAAGTGTGCATCAGCAAACTGCCCCCATTTAACCTCCTTCCCCAACATGGGGTTTGGGCTTCCTTTTTCTCTCACACAGAATCAAGCAACAAGTTAAAAAATGGCAGGAAGCCTTTCTGAGTAAACTTTGCTCCTTGGCCAAAATGACGAAGGCAAGCTTCACCATGGGACGTGCTCCTTCTCTCGGTGATCTGAATGTGCTCAGGGCCCTGTGCGAATCCTGCCAGCTGACCTCTGGGATAATCTCCCTGGGTGCAGGGCTGTAGGCAGAGGCTTCCTTCCTCTTAACTCTGTGGGGCCCACAGCCATGGCCACCACTGACCGGTGGCTATAGGAGATGTGGACTACAGAAGTCTACCCACACAGGCCCTTTACAGGGTCTGACTTCCTCCCAAGGTTGCCCTGTGATTTCAGCCTCAGTCCTACCAGACATGTATATTCTCCTTGTTCCTCTCCTAGAGCAGCCTTAAATAAGGCCAAGTCCTCAAACTAACCTCCCCTTGCCTTTTACTTGCCCAAACACCAACCTCCTCACCATGAACCTCCACGTTCACTGAGCACCTACCACAAGCCAGGCCTGTGCAAGACCCATCACAACAGGATGTAGCTGGTGTCTTAAGGGTTAGAGCTAGAGTTTCCCGAGGATGCCCGGCTGGAATTGGATTCTGATCAGTTCTTCACCACTGTGCTGGGCATGCTAATGATATCTTTCTCTCTTAGCAGACTTCTTCCAAATCCTGTCCTTCTCTGATCAATCAGTTCCTATCTTCACACTTGAAGACCCCTGGTATGAGAGGCAGGACTAATCATATTTCAGAAAAAAAGGGGGGGGGGCCCAAAGCACATGTACGTTTTCTGTACACAGGTATTTTTAAAGTAAATTTTTACTACTGACTCATTTAAATGAGGTACACGTATGGAGAACCCCTTCCCATTTACAAAGTACTTTCCATTACAAATTACGGTACTTCATCCCTCACTGAAGCTTTGTGAAATGTACACAAATATTCCCATTTTACAGATGAGCAACTGAGAAACACAAGAACACTCAGTCCAGATGTTTCTGCCAGTAAAATGAGTAAAGTTTTGTAATAAATTAAGTTCCACAATAAACTGAACCCAGGACTTCAAAGCGCTCAATCCTGTCTTCTGGGTACCTATGGCATGAGAGGCAACAAGAACCAGGATGGACATCTGGACATCAGGGCTTGGGGTCAGAAAGACTCTGCTGGCTGTGGGACCCAGGACAAGTTAACTAATTCCATCTGGTGTTTGTTTCTTCATCCATAAAACAGTGCTAATAACAACTGTGGCACACGGTTACTCCGAGAATCAGTGAGTCAATGTATGCAAAGAACTTAGCCCCATGCCCAGTGCACAGTAAACACCCGATAAGTGGCGGCGTTTCTACTCCACTGCCCTGGCCTGCCTTAACTCTGTGCCTCTTACAGTACGTACAAGACACGAAACTCTGCACGCAGCAGGTGCCTAACACAAACTGACTGCCGCAGCTTCCTTACATCCCAGCCCTGCATCTCCAAGCAACTATGGCAAAGAATCACGGGACACAGGCGTCCAGAATAAGCTCAGTGTCCCAGCAGGGGAGTCTGACTGCTGGGCCAGGTCACAATGACCAGGGCTGTGTTCTGCCAGGGAAACTGGGATCCGGCTTCCAACCACAGCAACTACCAGGTCTGACAACACAGGGTCCACCCTGCACGCACGTGTTCCGGGAAAGTGGCCAGCGAAAGTTCCAGCTGCCACCGCCGGCCAGGGACAAAATGGCCGCCAGCCGAGGCGCTGCGGAGCGCGGGGCGCCTTCCCGGAGGCCCACTCGCCTCCACTCGCCTCCGGGCCTCCTCCCCCCAGCCTCCTCCCCCAGGGCTCCAGCGCTCTGCTCCCTGGGCTTGGGAACATGCCTGTCCTTGGTGAGAGGAGCAAATAAAAGCACATGGCCTACTTCCAGCAGCCTGTTTCTCACTTTAAGATGAAAATAATAAAAACACACATGCAGAGGCTGGAGAGTGAGGCGGAATGGAGCGGCACAGGAGCTGCGGTACAAGGACTCACGCAGCACACGGCTGCGGTAACCTGGCAACCTAGGGAAGGTGTGTCAGCGTGAGTAGGACGCAAACAGACAAGTACCAGGGGTGGGAACAGTCAGGGCTGGACGGGGGAGGTCACAACGTGCTGGCCTGGTTCCTCCGGTGTGGAGCAGAGGGCGGGGTAGACAGGGCGCTGCTGCCCACGCAACTCGTGACTCCAACAGCCTCCCAGCTGGTTGCCCTGCTAGCTCCAGGCTCTCTCTTCTCCATTCCCGTCTAGATATTTCTATCAGTATCTTCTCAGAAATTCTGGACCATCTGTCCTTCTCGGACACCGACTATGGCTCCCCAGTGCCTAACCTGGGCCTTTCTGTAGCACCTGCTCCCAGTCCACCCCTCCAGCCTCAGGCCTCTCGCTGATCCCACACCACTGTCCTTTCTGTATGCTTCCTTCCTATTGCCTCTGCCACCTGAGTCTCCTACCTGCGTCTCAGCTTGCATACATCCTTAGCTCACAGTTCTTTTAACATGTTTTAAAAGAATGTCCACCAGGTAGTGAGCTAAAGCTCCAAGACTGCAGAAATGTAAGACATATCCTGTCTACACAGAGCTCATGGTCACAGGGTAAACAAGGCCACTACTACTATGCAAATGTGGCCGGCTATAGGATCTCTGACACCAGAGCACTCAGTATCAGAAAGGCACCTTTACATAACCATCCAGTCCTTTCAAAAGTACAATTATTATTCACTGTTTTATAAATGAGGAAACTGAGGGATAGCAAAGGTCAAGTACAAATTACTCAAAACCACCCAAAGTGCAGAGTCCACGTTTGTTTCTGCACTATTCAGAACAGCCAAATTACAACAGAGATGTCCATCAATAAATGAACGGACAAGAGAAGGTGGTGTATATATACACAGGGATACTATTCGGCATTGGAAGGAACCAGAGATCATTTTTTTAAATGAAATGAACCGGGAACAGAAAGACAAGCACCACATGTTCTCATATGTAAAAAAACAGTTGATAAAGACACAGAGAACACAGCCTGGGTAGGGGGTTGAGGCAGGAGGCAATGGAAAGAGTACAGGGGTACAGTGGATACAAAGAATAACTTCTAGTGTTTACACTGAAGTAGGATAATTATAATCTACAGCAGCATTTTATGTATTTCAAAGTAACTAAAGAGTTCAAAGATTCCTAACAAATACTTGTGGAGATGTAAATGCGAATGACACTGATTTGATCATTAAACATTATACACATGTATCAAATTATCATACTGTACCCCATAAAGGTGACCAAGTATTATGTGTCAATTAAAAAAATAAAATAAATCACCCTGGTGAGGGACTAACTTCCACAGACACTGGGCATCTCTCGGGAGAGGCTAGTGCTAATTTTTAGGTCCAGCAGGGCAGCCAGAGGTGGCCACTCATGATAACGCCAAATCCAGGATGGCCATGGCCACAGCACCTTCTCTCAACCTCCCAAAGAGAACATCCTGGAAGCAGGTCCTTCCCAGATGGAAGAGATGCTTGAGGTGGGAGGTGAAATATCACCCAAGGTTTCCCTCTCTCATTCTAAGAAAGGAGCAAGCGGAAGGTGATATATATATATGAGCAATAGCCAACTGTCACAGTGTGAGGTGACACGAACTGCAAATTCATAGCAGATCCACTCAGTGTCTATATTTCTCCCATTCACTCACAGAACTTACCCCTAGATATTCAGGGGCCTGGTACCTCCAGCCTGTCTCTGGCACAGCAGAAGAGGGGAGTATCTGGGTATCTCACATGGCCCTTTTCATATACATTTCATATACTCCTGCCACCTAGGCTGCCCTCACCAGAGCACAGCTGGGCAGGAGTCAGGGTGTTGGCACTAGGCCACATCACAGGTGGGCATAGGGACACTGGGACTGTGGCCCTCACAGTAGGGCTTCTCCACTGGTACTGCTCTTCTCTGTCCACTGCGCATATGGAGAGAGGTGCAGCCTGAGGGTCAGGACAACAACATGCTTTGGAGGACCTTAGGTCCCCTAAGTCCAACCCAGACAGCTCTTCCTTCTCTTCATTTGACAAAAATTCCACGCAGAGGGTCCTGTGCTTCACACAAGCCACCAGGAAGCCTCCATCCTGCTGCGACCCCATCCAAGGGTGCAGTTCCACCTCCAACCAAGCTGAAGGGCCTTCTTCCTCTTCATCCAGCAACACTATAGGGCTCTTCCTGAAAACTGGCTGGAATATAAGGTCCACGAGGACAGGGACTCCTGCTCTGTGAGCTACTGAATTCCTAGCACCTAGAATAATACCTGGCATACAGTAGGCACTCAATAAATAATTGTGGAATGCATGCAGTTCACATCCAGCTAGCAGATAAGAAAAGAAGTGTATTTTCCAGGACATAAAGCTAACATATGGCAGAACCAAGATTCAAAACCCAGGACTTTCGCTGGGCACAGTGGTGCACACCTGTAATCCCAGCGACTTGGGAGGCTGAGGCAGGAGGATTGCAGTTTAGCAAGACCCTCGGCAACTTAATAAGTCCCTATCTCAAAATAAAAAATAAAATGGGCTGGGGATGTGGCTTAGTGGTTAAGCCCCTGGGTTAAATCCCTGATACTAAAAAACAAACAAACCTGGGGAACTGTGCTTAGGTTCCTGGGGGACGAAGGGAATAGGAAGGACATCAAGGTGACCAGAAGGAGGTAGTATGGGGGAATTTAACCTGAGGGGAACCTCTGACTTCCACAAGAAGTCCACTTAACTTGGGTCTTAAGTAAAGTGAAATATGGAACCATGGGGAACCCAAAGGGGGAACCACAGTCTGACACCAACATTGGCTTGTTCTGTCATTACGCTTTTGTTCTTGATTGTATGATGACGAACCCCTCCTGTTGTAAGACCATGTTTATTGAATTAAAATTTTTTAAAAAATTTGAGAAATAAAAAACAAACCAACCAACCCCAGGACTACCCAAATACAAAACACATCAGACCTACAATCATTTAATACTACTATTTATTAAGTACTCAACATGGGTAAGATACTCAAGAGGAGAAAGAAGATGACCCCCATGTTTAAAAACCTTTATAGGGGCTCCATTATGTACGGTATGCACTGGGGACAGAAAACCATGATCCTTCTTTAATGGTCTTGTGTGAGCATGTTTGTGTGTGTGTATATACAAACACCTATCTCCATGTATATAAGGTAGACATACATTTGTGTGGATGCATATGCAACATATGCTACTTGTATATAAAATACAAAAGTCATATGCACAAATATCTTGTAAATATTTTTGAACCCATCACTAAGCAGTATGGGGAAACCAAATGACTGAAAGTTAATAAATGCAATAGAAACCTGAGAGAGACAGAAATCATTAGAGGCAAAGAGCCTCTTCAAAGGAAGCAGAAACTGAGGAGGCTCTGAAGAATTTAGTCTTCAGTAAGAATGGAAGGAGCAAAGGCAACCCAAAGGGCAGGAATCCCAGGGACTGCATGGAAGCAGAGCTCTTCAGGTTCTCGGCGCAATTCATTAGAGAACACTGGCTGCCTTCAGGTTGCTTGCCTCTTTTTCTTGTCTTTCTTCTTGTAAATTTATACCTCTGGGGGCTGGAGCAGTGGCTCAGTGCTTATGGCGCTTGCCAGGCATGTGCCAAGTACACGGGTTCAAACCCCAGCACCACGTATACAACAAAGTTTTGGAGTGGTGAGGGCCATGTGAAAAACTAAATAAAATTGATTCCCTCTCTCTCTCTCTCTCTCACTGTCCCTCTCTCTTTTAAAAAAAATTATACCTCTGCTTTTAAGTGTTGTTTTTTTGTTTTTGTTTTTGTTTTTGGTGCCAGCGATTAAACCCAGGGCCACTTAACCACTAAGCCCCATCCCCAGCCTTTTTTAAATTTCGAGACAGGTTCTCATTTAGTTGAAGCTGTCTTTGAACTTGTAATCCTCCTGCCTCAGCTTCCCAAACTGCTGGGATTATAGGTGTGCACCACTGAGCCTGGCTAAGTGTTTTATATTCTGCACCTATTAATAATATTTTGCTTGAAGACAATGTCCCACTGTAATATGTGTGTGTGTGTATATATATATATAGAGAGAGAGAGAGAGAGACAGAGAGACAGACAGAGAGAGGGAGAGGGAGAAAGAGGGAGTGAGGCAGAAAGAGAGAAACATGTATGTTTTGGAAACCACCACTCCAATTCAATCTCCTTCTACAGATGGGAAATTAGATTTGCCCAGAGTCCTGAAGCTAGCTCGCGGGAGGACTGGGGAAAGACCCCTGGCTTCCAGGCTGCCAGGAGTCATCAGGTCACTATTAAATTTCACAAGTACAATGGAAGACAGAGAAGGTGGGCCACTACAGAGACCGAGAACCATAGTGGGCCAAGCCACAGTGTCCTCACATACAAAGTCAGGGGTCCTCAGCAATATACGCCTCTGACCAGGACATAACCTGGAACACTGAGGCCTCTGCAGTTGAGGTTTCACCCCTGCTAGGGAGGCTGCAGAGTTCCATCTGGAGTCAGGAGTTGTTTGTTGGTTTTCCTGCTTGGCTTGTTTTGACATGAGGTAGAGGCTAATCCTCTTGGCACACTCGGGCAACACAACAGGGCAGCAGTGCCCTCCCTGAAGCACTGGGTGCAGCTGGCCCCAGCAGGGAGAAACCAGATCCAGAAGTCTGACTGGTCAGCAGGTGACCTCTCTGCTCTGTCCGCCAGAGGCTCCTATGCATCCTACTGAGACTGTGTACCCTTGACGGTACAGGTGCTAGAAGCAGACTGGCTTGACTTGTGTCCACTTATGTGACCAGGAAGCAGTCTCAGGCAACATCCTACACCTCTCTGAGGCTCAGTTTCTTCAACTGTCAAATACAATGATCGTCTCACAGCACTGTGAGAATTATGGTAGTTAATATACAGGAAACCCTTGGAGCAGCACCTAGGGCATGGAGAATACTTTATAAACCCAGCTACCATTGCTATCTTATTATTTGTACATGAGATCCTCTGAAACCTGGCGTATGGGTGCTAGTTCAGATGAGGCTGGACTCACAGGTAAGCTGCTATAGGCTGGGGTAAACAGTGGTGCCCAAGAAGGAACAGACTTCAGCTCGCAAAGAACCAAAGCCTCATGCTGCCCAGCTCTGGCAACAACACCCAGCTACTCACAAGCAGATAAGGCCTCTGGCCCCTCTGGCCTCTTTGGCCCCATGCTTTCTACCCTGGATTCCACACTACTGGGTGGAGGCTGACTGGTTCGCTGTACAGAGTATTCATGCTCCACATTCTGGATCCTTCACTTCTATCTTGTGGGAATGTTCTAGGTATTTTCCTTGGGAAAAGCAACTATCGGACATCCTGGGTTTAGGGGAGTTCATTGGATATTATCTTTATAAGTCATTTCTGAGATTTCCTTGAGGTCTGGGGCCACCCTTGAGCGCATCCCTAAGAATTTTACCAAGCCACTTTGTCACAGGGTGATGAGTCTGGACTTTTACCAGGCCCTAGTACACAGCATCTGGGGCAACAGAGCGAGAGATGGGCACAGATGAGGCTTCCCTTTCTCAGCCTTCAACTAATATCTACCCAGTCTCTGCAGAAAGAAAAGTCTTTAAGACTCAGGTTGGTCCAGGAATAGCCCAGGCTCAACTTGTACTTCTTAATCTCAACCTTTCCGTCCATATTCTAGCATCCAGCACCAAGCACAGAGCTCAGTGAATTACTGGTTAAGCTGAATTCTCTAGCATGTGATTTCAGATACAGTCTCACTCACTGTGATCACAGATACAGGTGTATGTCACATACAACAGTCTCTACAACTACTGGTGTCCATGTTAGACTGCTCCATTATACACTCAGGGCAGTGGATTATCCTGGGGATTCTTTGGTGTCCAGCAATTCTAAATATGACTGCTGAGTTATGCTGGATATAGTGTTTAGGCATAGATCACTCAAAACTCCCTGACTGCCATCTCTTGATCAACTTTAAAGGGAAGGAAAGAATAGAAGTGTCGGCCCTATGTCCCACGTCCCCTTCATATCCTCTACCTCATCATTCTGGTTTCCTCATAGTCCCCTGTGGCTCCCATTCTTTTTGCCAAGCTCTTTTTTCTCTCCGCTTCCTCTATTTGAGGTGTCTTTCTCCCCTCTGTACAGTGCAGAATCCAACTGTGTTTCAAGTCCATGCTCAAGTTCAAGATTTCCTTGAATCCTCAGAATGATCTGTGCTAAAGAATCTTTTCTCTACCGCCTGTTACTAGTGCTATTGCCTTGCCTAGTGCCCAGCATTTAATTGGTCTGGCTGTTTCAGGTGTTTCCCTTGACCTCGGGGTACGGCCTGGACTATCAACGTTCTATAGACGTATCTTTCTGACATCAACCATGACGTCAGACAGAGCGAGCTCAAGTCTTAGCCCCATACTATTTGCAGGTTCCAATGTCCCTTCTCAGACCTCACTCATCTAGATTTAGATGTTGCTTTTTTCCCCATTCTTGAAACTTTTCTCCTGTTTTAAGTAATGACTCTATCCTGAGATGATCTTTCCTGCATCTGGCATGATTTCTCACCCATCTCTGCAAACCCCGGGTCCCTGCTCCCACTGCTCCACCCTTTCTCTGGGACACCACACCATTGAATTCATCCTTCACCTCTGAAAGGGATTCCCAACCTCTAGACCTGATTCATCTTGGAATTGCTGTTGGGCAGCCCACAGGGATATCTCACCGTCAGGTCAGGGTCATAACTAAAATCCATTCTAAAATTACTTGTCGAGTTGCTACTAAAATCAGAACTTATTCTAGTTGTTGGTGAACAAACCATAAAGAAGTTTTTGCCCTAAGTGTCCACAGGCAGATGAATGGAAAAGCAAAATGTGGTACATACATAAAATGGACTATTATTTAGGCCTAAAAGGGAAGGAAATTTTGACACATGTCACAATATGGATGAACCTTGATGGCACTGTGTTAAGTGAAATAAGGCAGACACATAAAGACAAATACTGTATGATTCTATTTATATGAGGTTCCCAGAATAGTCAAATTCACAGAGCAGGAGGGATTAAAACATTTTTTTCGAAGTCCTTGCCCTCTGCACTTTTCTGTATGTTCCACTTCAGTAATAACAAAAGACTCCGTTCTCACAGAACTTATACTCTAGAACAAGATCGTGGGCATCATCTAAGCAGCTTCCTTCAAACTGCTGTCACCTCAACTGTCATTCTTTAGGCTCATATGATAGTCACAGGATTCCTCTTCTCCCATATCCAGTTCTCTCCATCATTCCCCTTTAAGGCTTGCACTTCAGTCCTTCCTCCTTCCCAGTATCACTAATTCCATCAGCTCTTAATTTTTTTTTTTTTTAATAGAAAATACAAAGACGGAGTAACTCTGCAGTGTCTGGTCTCGGTGCTGGCTCTAATACTTGCTGAATAACTTCTAATGTAAGCTTTAATTTCCTCACCTGTCAAATGATGAGTTTGGCAAGGCATTCACAAAGACTCCTTCTGGCTTCAGCATAGGACAAGTTCCCAGCCTGAGGTCTGGTGTTCTCCTCCCAGGCACCATGAGCAGCCTGAGAAGAAAGGCCTCATTGAGGAGGGGAACCAAGCTTGGGCAACGGCTCCCAGCAAGCACTCCTTGGCTCTCTCTCCAGCCAGACTGAACTTTTACTGCTTGCAACCTTGTGACTTTAGATTACCTGACCTTGAATCCTGCTAGGCCTGCACTCCTGGCTGAGACCTCTTCTGACCTGACTGCCTGTAACTGGGGCAGCCCTGCCTGCTGAGATGGGACCCTGTGTTTCCACCACTGGGCTGCCTTGTGGCTGTACAACCAGGATGCTGCTCACCCATCTCTGAATTCGCCTTAGACCATTATCATAACCCCTACTGATGTGACTACCTTGGCCCTAGTCCCTGTAGTGCTTTCTGAATTTCCCCATCTGCTGAACACAGCTCGCAATCTGCTGTGAGGGAGTCATTCACTCCACAAATGTTCATTACGGTGTCCACTCAGTGACAGGTACTGTCCTAGGTAAAATCCTCAGTACAGAACTCAAACATACCTAACATATCCTGTTGCCAGGACAAACTTCCCCACTCAATAAAGACTTTACCGAACTCACCACAGTCAGACTCTTTCATTCAACAGGAACTCATGAAGCACTTACTACAGGCCAGGAACTACAATAGAACAGTAATTTTTGGAAACACAACTTTCTGTGTAGTATAGTAGTTAAAAGCATGGGCCCTATGAGCCAGAACCTCAATTGTGACCCTGAGCAATTAGAACACTTCTCTGAGTCTCAGTTTCATTGCTTGAAAATGAGCATAATAACAGCACTTAACTGATAGGCTTATCTGAATAAATTAGAAATTCCACTTAAAATGCCTAGAACTTTGAACAATATATAGTAAACACTTGGACATTGACATTATTTTTGTTTTGATGTGATCCCAAAGGTGCCAGGACTTTAATATGCCAAGAACTTCCCTTTATAACAATATACCAAGAGTTCCTTTGTAGAAGACATTGATGAATACAGGCCCAATTTCAATATAGCTAACAAAGAATAAAATATCCTTGCACAAAGTACTACATACAATTTCAATACTTTTACATGGGCTAACTCAATGGATATCACTAAAGATATGAATGCTGAAAGCTAATGAGAAGATATTCGCAATACATATATTGGACAATATATGGAGAACTTCCTACAAACCAATGTGGAAAAAACAGGAAAATCCAAAAGAAAAACACAAACAGACATTTTGCAAAAGAGGACACCAAATGGCCAATCTCACTGAAATGCACATTTAGACCTAATGTTACCATGCATCCATCAGGAAGAGCACAATGAAAAAGGAAGATAAAATCAAAAACTGGCGAGAACTTGGAGCAACCAGAACTTTCCTACTTTGCTAGTGGAAATGTAATTGGTACAAATGCTTTGGCTCTATTAAAATTAGGATCCAGCAATTCCACTTCTAAGTATATACCCAGAAGAAATAAATATACATTTATATTAACAGATACATACATACGTACGGTCATGCACTACATGTCTGGTCCACGATAGGCCACATATATGGCAGTGGTCCTGTAAGATTCTATCACCCAGTGACAACACAGCTATCTTAGTTTGTGTAAGTACACCATACGATGTTCACACAACAGTGATGTTGCCTAACAACACATTTCTCAATACACCCTTGTTGCTATGAGACACACAACTGGAGGTACACACACATTTACTTATATATTTGTACATATATAGTCATCTACCACATGTGCAAATGCTTTCAGAGTAGCACTGTCTGTAATAACCAAAATATGACCCAAGCATCTATCAACAATACAAGGAATAACAAACTGTGCCTACTAATGATATCTAACACTATGTGCCACTGAATGGGAAACTGCGCTGGCACTTAAGGTAAGGGGCTGTCACACAAACTGAATGAAAGAAGCCAGGTTACCCAGGAGTAGGCAAAACAAATCCTTGATATCAACAGTCACAACAATGGCCATCCCTGAAAGGGTGGTCAGTTACTGGAAAAAACTGCAAGCCGTCTTCCGGGGGCTGATAATGCTGTTTCTTTTCTTGATCTGGGTGCTGGTTACAGGCTGTGCACAGCTGGCACTGAACACTCTGAATTACTCGCTTTTTGTATGGGTGTTCTATATCAATACAGATATAACTAAAGACTGACAAGAAAGATAAGAAAAAATTGAGAAACTAGGAGAAAATGGACTTTATATCCAAATGGACTGATATCCCACTACCAACAGATTTCAGCACCTTCTGCCTCTGCTGATGGAATCTGAAAGACACACACACAATTCTGATTACTCACTTTCTTCCTGTGTTTTCATAAATGACAGACATTACAAAAATTCAATGCCATATAAAGGAAACACGGGGCTGGAGCAGTGGCTAGGTGGTCACGGCGCTTGCCCAGCATGCGCAAGTACACGGGTTCAAACCCCAGTACCCACATACACAACTAAGTGTCAGAGCAACGAAAGCCATGTGAAAAACTCAATAAATATTGATTCTCTCTGTCTCTCCCTCTCTCTCTCTTTCACTGTCCTTCTCTCTTTAATAAATAAATAAATGAATGAATGAAACATGTTTTCAAAACTCCCAGGTTTATTTGTGAAGTTTTATGTTCTGTGATTAGTTTGAAAACATTTGGATTTTATGAATGCATGTTGAAAAATGGAATAATTTTTGTAAGAAACAAGTTTGGTGGAGTTTGTTTGGTACTAGGGATTAAATCCAGGGTACTTAACCACTGTGCCACATCCCTAGTTCTATTGGGGTTGTTTGCTTTGTTTTGTTTTTTAATTTGGAGACAGGGTCTCACTATGTTGCTCAGGGCCTTGCTAAGTTGCTGAGGTTGGCCTTCAACTTGTGATCCTCCTGCCTCAGCCTCCCAAGTCACTGGATTACAGGTGTGTACCACCACACAACTCAGAAACAAGTTTTTTTTTTAAAGAGAGAGGGACAGTGAAAGAGAAAAATGAGAGAACCAATTTTATTTAGTTTTTCAGATGGCTTTCGTTGTTCCAACACTTCATTGTGTACATGGTGCTGGGGTTTGAACCTGCATTCTTGTACATGCAAGGCAAGCACCGTAACCATGGAGCACCCACTCCAGAAACAAGATTTTTTAATGAGACAGAAACAGTGGGAGCCAGGGGCCAAGAAAGATAAAATCAAGAAGACCAAGGATATCAGGAGACCACACAGTTCCCAAACAGCATTCCAGGGCTTAAATTTCGCGTGGCTACAGAATACTGAAGGAACCCTGGGTCTGTAAGACAAGTCCAAGCAGAAGCCAGGGACTCAAAGACAAGCTCAGCATCTGGAAGCAAGATGACAACTAAATTGTGGACAGACTGAGTGACAGTGGCAAAAGAACCCAGAATGCTGATACATGAGCATAAGCCACCAAGAGGCTATAAGAGGAGTGACCTGCACTTCCTGAACCAGGGCAGGAAACGGTGGCTGGGTGTGGGCAGCCTTGGGTACATAAGGAAGTGACTTCATCTTATCATGGAACAAGAGGATGTAACCTTGGGTGTGTCTGACCTGTAGCAGGGATGAGCAGGCCGGGTTTACCCCGAGGTTCTTTCTCTACTGGGTGTGTGTTTCTAAATATACACCTGCTCATCTGCTCAATCCAGTCAAATAATCACCATCACCGAACCGGACTTCCAAGGCTTTTGGTTAGGCTTCCCTAGCTGCCAAGGCAGCAGTAATGGCAGCTCCTGAGCCCACGAGTTTCATTTCAATTACTTGCACAGGAAGGGAGCCATGGATTTAAACTGCAAGAATGACAAGGATTTGCCACATATTAACCCTTTCCCCCAGGATTCCCCCTGACAAAGGGAAACATTTAAAAAAAAAAAAAAGTGCCTTTCTGTCTAGTGCGGGTTTATCCAAATATGTATTTGCCAACCCCCAACAAATGTATGGGGCACAGGGAATGCCACTCAGAAGCAAACGGGTTCCAAGGATATCAATATCTCCTCGAGCTGGAGAACAGGTGCACATCTCCCAGGTCATCTGGCCTCACCTCGGCTCTGACCCACTGAGCTCCTCCCCTACCACCACCAGCTCTTCTTTCCCTAGTCATAAAGTGCCACTCTAACCTTCCCTCTCTGACATCATAACTACCGAGTCCAGGCAGTAAGGTCATGTGGAAAGATCCCTGAAACCTGTCCTGAAATTTAATCAGCATATTCTAGAATTCATGCATGCACCATCTAGCCAGAGGAAATGTCCTCATTTAGATTTTGCTTTTCCCTAATCTCACCTGAAAGCAGACTTGCAAACTGCAGGATGGTGCTGACAGATGAGAGCTGCATGGGGCTGCTGAGATATCTGGCGACAGGCTGGGCCTTTTATCTGGGAAGCAAACTCATGTTCTCCAGGGTAAGGAGTATGATTTCCTGCGCTTAAGAGAACTTTAGCTGGGCTGGAGCAGCGCCTGGGGCTGGAGCAGTGGCTCAGCAGTTACAAAGCTTGCCTGGCATGCATGAGTATGAGAGTTCAAACTCCAGCACCATACACGCAACAAAGTCTCGGAGTAAAGAAAGCCACTGTCCCTCTCTATTTTAAAAAATATCATTAATATATAAGGAACTTTTTTTAAAGAGAGAGAACTTTAGCAAGAAGAACTCAGTTTTGCAAGGTAGAGCAAACACTTCAGCTACAGAGAGAAGAGGAAACCAGCTCCAAGTAGACTCCCATCATTCCTATACGATGCCTGATTGGAATGGCTTTGCTATTTTGCCCTTAGAGTTCATCTTAGAAGTATCAGCAATTAAATATCCCAACATCATATGCTTGTTTCAGTGCACCATGACATAGCCACACATAGCTACCTATATAACTGGCCTGGAATATACGTGTGCCAAAAGGATATGATCCTATGCCAAATCAGCCCATAGGACCTGTGAGTGACTGCCTAGAAACAACCTCTGAAGTAAGATGCCAAAGTGTTTCACCAGCAAGGATCCCTACAAATGCCAAGGAAGGAGGAGCAGGGGACACAGGGAGAGGGGAACGGCCAGTCACAAGTCATTTCCCACAGCAGCAGGGACCACATGAAACAAATTCTCAAGGCCATTTCGACAAAACTGTCCCCATTGAGGTTTCTCAGTCTCAGCAAGATCATTATTTTGGCTTTGATAATTATGGGTTGTGGGAGGGGTTTTCTGTGTACTTGTAGGATAATGTGTGGTATATCTGGTCTCTGCCCTCTAGGAACCCATAACAGCCTTCCTGCTCCCCAGCTGTGACAAAAATAAAAGGTCTCCAGATATTACCAAACATCCCCTGGAAGATAGATATAGGGGTAAAGGGTGCAAAATTGCCCCTGGTTAGGAACCACTGTCTTAAACTAATAAATCATCTCACATATACATGATCGCAGCCCTGGACCAATGGTGTAATCACCCACTTTGGAAAGAGTGGAGGATATTTATGCTGGTCATTGTCCCCTGGAGAAGACAGAAGTTTCTCCAGGCAAGCCACCACCATCAGATTTGAAGAGAGGGAGGAGGAAGTCCCCAATGGGAACACATTCTGTCACCTGCAGACCTCCACCCTACAATCCCACAAATTCCACTTCCATCCAGATATAGTCTACATCAGGAAACAGGACTAAAGTCTGACCAAAGGAGAGTCCCATAAGCTACTCCACCCCATCACAATTATTTACAGTGCTGGGCACACAGATATCATCTATCTGGCTAAGCTTCTGGAAGGAGAGAGAAGGTACATCTCAGAGCCTCAAAACCTTGTTCAACTAACCATCCTAGTTCTTCCCTTCCAAGACTCATCCACCTTTAACCAAAAGGTGCCCTACAAGCCAGATACCCTAAAGAAAATCCACCAAGGCCAGGTCTGGCCCTCCAGAACCTAAGGAATCAAGGCTGGCAACACCAGCCAAAAGGCATGAAAGAATTTGCAGATCAAGTTGAAGTGAGATCCAAGACATGTGAGAGAGGGACAGAGAGACAGATGGAAAACCAAAACATGACGGGCAGCATCACTGGTGCGGGCAGAGCCACATCTCCAAGGGACAAAGACAGGGAGGTCTGTAAGACAGGCTGACAAGCTTCCGGACTTTGGAAACTGAAAGATCCTGTATAACCTCGAACTTGCCCAAGCAGAGACAGCACTGACTGCATCACTGACTATAAATCTAGTCCACTTGGGGCTGGGTTTGGCTCACTCCAGGCCGGCCCCCCACCAGCTACAGTTCTGCTAAATTTAGTGCTGTTCCCAGCCACCCAAACGACTGCGCTCTTCGTGTCCATTTCAGGTTCAGCCGGGGACAGACGGAGAGGAACAGGACTTGTTGAGAAGAGATCTGCCCTCATGTGACCCCCTCCCTTCTCTGCTGAAGTCAGGGGCCCAAGGGAGCAGAAGACATGAGAAACTGCAGTCGGAGGTCTCCTGGGCTCTAAAAACAGGCTCTGCCCCCAAGGCAGCACTCAAAGGAAAAAGGAGGCACTGATCCCAGGAAGAACACCCCTCCCTCTGCCTACTCCTCTGCACCCAGGTTTCACTCTCTGGGAGTCACTGATGCTATAGGGTAGCAGGGGACCTCCCCTTCAGATACCACATGGCAGAGTGGGTAGATACAGAGGCCCTCAGGATAGGGCTGGAGGAAAGTCCCTCTGCAGCACTCTGGATAATTCAGAGACATAAAAGCATTCAGTAGCCCAAAACACAGAGGTTGAGACAGTGGTTCCTAAAATTGCCTGGAATCACCCAGGAAGCTTCCAAAACTCTAATGCTGGTGTGCACGCCTACCCAAAAGACTATAATGTAACTGATGTGGGGTTTGTCAATTTTAGAAGATCCCCAGGTGATTCTAACGTGCACACACATTTGGGAACCAGTGGGTTGAGTATGGGCTTCTGCTTACATGGGATTCTGCCTTCAGGGTGTGCCACATGACTTGGAACCCTACCATTCACTTCCTCGCTATGTTGTAATAGCCAATATACGTAGCCCTTCTAAGCTCATTTTACTGACTCTAAAATGCATCCAATAATGCAGAACACTTATCTCACAGGAAGGTTGTGAAGGCATGATGAGACAGGCATGTGTAACAGTGGTACGGAGCAAGTGCTCTGTGAATATTAGCAATCACTGGTGTCAGAACAATAAAAGGAGAAGAGAGAGAGCCCAAGAGCTGGTTCTCTGTTGTCTCTAGGACTGAATGGACTATTTTAGGAAGAGGGAGGAAGAGAAGAAGCTCCATAACCATCTGCATTTAGGACACCCACCCATTCCCCCACCTTTGTTCACCATGTTCTTCCCACCCATCATCCTTCCCTTGCCCATCTTTCTAAATTCTACCATCCAGGGCCAAGCTCTGATCATCCTAAGGCTCTCTCTCTTTTCAGGTCTCTCAACAATACTTCCCCCATGACTATTATCTTAGAACTTCATAACTGGATAGCCTGAATGAGCTACCAGTCAGATCATTGTCCACCTGTGGATGAATGAAAGTTATGACATGCACTAGTCTCGCACCTCAAAGAGACAACAGGCCAGGTGAGCAGAGGCCCAGCTCTGTTCACTCCTTACAGTATCTAGCACTGTGCTGGATGCACAACTCTGGATTAATATTTGTGGGACAAACCCACGTAGCTAACGGCACATCAGCAAGGATCCAGGCTCAGTGACCAGGAGAAGCAGGACCAATACACAAGGCCCATGGCACTGTGGGCTCCAGGCTCCACCATAACAAGGACATACCACCATCCCCTTCCATCACAGGAGATGCTGCCCACACGCTCCCAGGGCCTATGGCTCCCACCTCTGACCCCCATGATTCCCTAAACTTGACAACAGCCAGGCAAAGCCCAGAGCTGCCCGCATGGAAGTCCAGAGCAGCTGGCCACCCAACAAGCTCTAAGCCTCTTACAGATTAAAGGTCCTAATTTAAACCTCTATTTGAGGTAGGACAAGTGGGTCAGTACACTGTAGGCCGACTCGTGCAGCTGGTGAAGGAGAAGCAACGATGATCCGAGAAAGGCTTCTCTCTTTAGGGGGAAAGAAAGCTAGAACGTCACTGATGTAGTGGAATCACAGAGGGAGGAGCCAGATCGCCGCAACCCACTGGGAACCTCAGCCCAGATGGTCCAAACTCCAACCTCACTACCCAATGTACCTGAGAAGCAAAGAATAACGAACAGAACAAGCCAGGACAGCCTTCCCTGCCCAGGCCTTGGTACGAGGGGAAAGAGATTTGCTGCAAAAAAAAAAAAAAAACCACTGAAAGGCAGGGAAATAGATAATAAAAAATCAGGAACTAAGAGGAAAGGGAAGGGGCTGATCAGCTGCATTCTAGGGAGTCACTCCCTGGGTAACAAGGGAGGAGAAGGCGATCTTTGCTTTTAACCCCTAGTTAAGATTGTCCTGGCCCTTGTCCCTAGCTCCCCTGCAGCAGGAAACACCAAGCACAATGGAGCATCCACAGGCAAGGTCAGGATCACACTGCAAGAGCCTGACCTGATGCTGCTCCTTAAAAGAAACCCTCTCACCACATCTGCGTCCACAGAGATGGCCTCTGGGGACGTGGCTAGAACCCACTGTCTATGCTGAGAGCAAAGAAATCTTTTCAGACAAAGTTTCTTAAACATTGTGGACCCTGACCCATAGTAAGAAATAAATTTTACATGACAGCTCTGCAAACATGTACGTGTGCACTTGTGTGTTTCTCTCCTCAGATACAACGGAAACAGATTCCTGCTGTAATACACTCATCCTTACTACAGACCATGTGATGGAATACTTTCAATTACATATACATACATTTTTTTGTTTTGTTTTGTTTTGGTACCAGAGACTGAACCCAGGAGCACTTAACCACTGAGCCACATTCCCAGGCCTTTATATTTTTAATTTTGAGACAGGGTCTTGTTTAGTTGCTTGGGGCCTCGCTATGTTGCTGAGGCTGGCTTTGAACTTGCAATCCTGCCTCAGCCTCCCAAGCCACTGGGAACACAGGTATGCAACACCACGCCAGACTATGCACGTTGTTTTAATGCTGGTGTCCCACTACACTGATTTCACCACCCTTCCAACTGCCAAGTCCCTTCTCTGAGATACTAGTCCTCCAGCAATGTCTGCCCCAAGAATCTGAAAGTCTTAGGGCACAGACCCAGGGACTCTCTCTACTCCTAATGGTGCCTTTCAGTGCTGACTCAGCTGCTAAGTACAACCAGGCACAGGGCTGATTCCTGACCAAAATGGTCCACAGAATCAAGCACTGCTTCAGCACATCCTACTGATGAAACCTTCCCATGACACAAGAAGGCAGAAATGATGCTGTAGAGTTTTTTTTTTTTTCCTTCTGTAGGTCAGATACACTACAAAACCCTGGTAGCAAGGAAGTATGCTTATCTTTGTTTTTAGATTTTTGTTTTGTTTTGTTTTTTAAAGAGAGAGAAAAAGAATCAATTTTATTATTTTTTTTTTCAGGGCTGAGGACCGAACTTGGGGCCTTGTGCATGCTAGGCAAGTGCTCTGCCACTGAGCTAAATCCCCAGGCCCTATTATTTATTTTTTTCATCTGGCCTTTGTTTCTCCCAACATGTGCACAGGTGGTGCTGGGGTTTAAACTTGGGTCCTTGCACATGCCAAGCAAGTGCTTTAATTGCTGAGCCACTGCTCCAGCCCTAGGATGCTTGTTTTTTAACTGATGGTACAAAGATACTTTTTATAGGAATTCATTTTGACAACAGGAACAAAAGCAATCCCATTTTAAGCTATCCTGGACCCAGCTTTTCTGCTTTCCCAACAGATCCATTGCCGCCTCTTTCTCCAGTCAGGCCACCCTGATGGATTAGAACAGCTAAGAAATTCCACAAATCCCAGACCACTGGTAACATGAAACCCTAATCACTCCTTCTCCATACTCACTATTCCCAGAAATGCAGCAAATTGCCTCTTTATATCTGTAATTACTGCCTAGCTACGTATATGAGTCGGAAACCATGTCATAGGAAAAAAAAAGAGTAAGGGTTCAATATTCTGAAAATGTAAGTTTTAAAGGTTCATTTTTCAAAAACTTTTTTCTGGGTAAATTTCTGTCCCCTGCTAAGGATAGTAAGCCCTGGCTCACTCCACTCATTTAATATGCAGACTCCCCACTCCACTGCTTCCCCAGGCTCATCAGGACCACCATTGTGCTGCCACTTTATCACTGCCCTCCAAACCCAGGATGCCTGCTGAGTACACTTGGTCAATTCCCAAAGACTCCAGGAGCCAGGAAAAAAGAGCCTTATCACTGAATGATGAGCTCACCCAGCCAACAGAAAGGTTTTATAACTTGAGACCTATGAATCCTCTGATGGTGTATGCCAGATCATAAGCTATTATGACTTTTTTCCCCTGAGAAGAGAGGGACAGCATTGCTTCCGTGCAATTCCTAATGAGAACTGGCACAAAAAGGAGTTAAGAGCTAGAGAAACCAAATTCACAGAAAGCTGGTCAAAGCCTTCCCACTGCCTCCTCGAATGCACGGCCCCTTCCCTGCCACATACACCCTGGGCATACCAGACACCTTGTCCCAACAAGTCATTTCCTCCTTCATCTCTGTGTCCTCGAACTGCACTTCCAGCTGAAGCCCCACCCACCCTTGAAAACCCACTTATTAGCAAACACCACATACTGGAGCACCTGACTGGTGTAAAGCGTCAGCTAGGCTCGGAGGACACAGCTCCAAATAAGAAAGAAGAGACCTTGTTAGTGTTCTGAGGTACATCCCCGCATCCCCTCCTTTTGGATGATCTAATACTTTCTTACGCTTCATTTGTGTCCCTTTTATACTTTCACTTTTATTTTAGGTGAAAATGTCTCCCTTCCATATTCCTTCCTCTCTCATCCCCACCCACTCTGAAAAGAGAAACAGACACACAACCACTCACACAGGGCATCCTAGGCAAAAGCACATCCATGAGCAGATGTTGATAGGTCACCAGTGGTCTCAGTGGTAAAAACTCGTGCTTGGGGACAAGCTTTGTTCAGCAATGCAGGATCCAGGAAAACAGGGGACATGGTCCTCACCGCAGCAGGAAACAGAGAGCACCTCTGTGCCTTAGCCACAATCCGCAGTTCCCCTTCCAACAGCTCATCTAAACTGTGCTTCTGGTCAAAGCAGTTGGAAAAACCACCCCAGATGTATGCGTCTGGCCCACCTGCCTCCTGGACTGTCGAGGCAGAGAAGTATACTCCTGGGTTGTCTGCACAAATACTTCAAGCACTGGTAAACAGACAGAAGACACAAAGCAATGCTGGCTGCAAAGAATATGATGTCTCTGAGAAGTGGCTTAAAACTAAACTGAGGTTCTTCACCCTGCACAGCAAACAGGGTGAAGAGACTACCTGCAGAATGGGAGAAAATATCTGCAAACTACTCACCCAAAAAGTGATTAATACCCAGAAAATATATGGAACTCAAACAACTCAACAGCAAAACAAATAAATATTAAATAACAATCTGATTTAAAATGAGCAAATGACCTGAGTAGACATTTCTTAAAAAGAATATAAAAATGGCCAAGAAGTATATGAGGAAACTCTCAACATCACCAATCACCACAGGAAAACAGGAATTGAAACCACAATCTGGTATCATCTCATCCCAATTCCAATGGCTAGTACCAATAGACAAAATGTAACAAATGCTGGAGAGGATGTGGAGAAAAGGGAACTCTCTTATACGGCTGGTGGGAATGTAAATCAGTACAGTCATTATGGAAAACAGTACGGAAGTTCCTCAAAAAAAAGCCTAGAAATAGAACCACCATATGATCCAGAAGTCCCACTACTGGGTACATATCCAAAGGAAATCAGTATGTCGCAGAGACATCTGCACTTCCATGTTAGCTGCAGCACTCCTCACAACAATCAAGATATGGAATCAACCTCGATGTCCACTGATGGATGAAAAGATAACGAAAATGTCACATACACACTTGATGGAATATTATTTCACCATGAAAAAGAATGAAATGCTGTCATCTGCAGCAGCATGAATGGAAGTGGAGGACATTATGTTAAGTGAAATAAGCCAGGCACAGAAACACACATACCACATGTCCTCAGCTATATGAGGAAGCTAAAATGTTGATCTCATAGAAGTAGAGAATAGAATAGTGCTTACCAGAACCTGGGGAGGCGAGCTGGGGGGATGCACAGAGGATGGTTAATGGCTACAGGAGCACAGCTGGATAGGAAGAATAACTTTTAAAGTTCTACAGCACACCAGGATAACTATGACTGACAACAACAAATTTTATATTTCAACACCGGATTTTGAATGCTCCCAACACAGAGATGATAAATGTCTGAGGTGAAGGATATGCCAATTACCTTGATATACACACTGAAATATCATGCTGTGCTCCATAAATATGTATCATTACTATACATCACTTTACACACATACACACTTTTTTTTAGAGAGAGAGCTGGCTACTCTAGCTACCATGACCATCTCTTTTTTTTTTTTAAGAGAGAGGGATAGTGAGAGAGAGAAAGAGAGAGAGAAAGACAGAATCAGGGGCTGGAGTGGTGGCTCGGTAGTTACAGCACTTGCCTGGCATGCGCAAGTACACAGGTTCAAACCCCAGCACCCACGTACATGACTAAGTGTCAGAGCAATGAAAACCATGTGAAAAACTCAATAAAAATTGATTCTCTCCATCTCTCTCTCTCTCTCACTGTCCTTCTCTTTAAAAAAAAAAAAAGACAGAATCAAATTTTATTTAGTTTTTCATGTGGCCTTTGTTACTCTGACACTTTGTTGTGTATGTGGTGCTGGGGTTTGAACCCGCATCCTTGCGCATGCCAGGCAAGCGCCAGAACTTGTGGGTCACCGCTCCAGCCCACGACCATCTCTTACTGAAATCTGCCAGAGCACTTTCCAGTTTCTAAATCACAGCACAGTAGTGTCTAAGGGACCACCATATTCGCTTACCCGTAAGATCCAGGGAACAGAGCCTACAGCACGGAGACCAGAGTGCCACCTTCCCTCCCGTCACAAAAGCTTTCAACACTCAACACTGTTTAATAAAGAAGAAAAAAGAACAGCACAAGCAGCCACCAAAGTTACATGGCAACTGGACTTTGCTGTCTGAGAAATAAGAACTTGTGGTACTGAGGTCAGAAAATGGATTTATTCTCCAGCTCTAACAGTCAGCAAATACTGGTAAAACCCAGCAGTGTCAGATACAAAGGCAACAGAAAGACAAGACTCAACCTTCACATGGATTAAAGTCTGGTTGGGGAAGCAAGGTTAATACAGAAAAAAATACTTAGGGCAATCATCTCTGAAGTAGCATACATTAAGAAGATCCATTAGGAGGACATTTTGACTTTTTTTTTTACCTATTTTTATTAAAAACTAAGAAATTAAACTTTACTGTTATTGAACACATGAGTTGATACTGATATGCCTCGTAAATGTATATGTTGAGTGTTTACTGTCATTTAAGGTACAGGAAGCATCCCCCTATCTAAGTGGAAAACATGAAACATGGAAGGGTGCACAGTGGCAGCCCCCTTTGTCTGTATAACAGCACAGTTGACACATGCCGGTGAAGCATACTTAAAGATGCCATCTTTAATATAATGAATGAGGGTCCTTTGTAATTAGAGTCAAGCCTGAAAGTCTGTCCCTACTAACTGATGGAAGAACTCTGACAGAGCTGCTCAACCTAACGAGGAATTAAAGAGGAATTGTACTTTCTTTTCCAAACCAGACAACACGGGTTTCAAAATTTGTTGACCTCTTCTGTCAAGAATGTCAGTAGAATGCTATTTACTAATATTTTTAAGCACACAAATATATAATCTGTCCCATTAAGGTGAAGATGGAATTTTTAAAATGGGTAAAGAAGCCATTATTCCTTGATAGAGCAATTTAAAAACAGGGTCTTGGAAATCATGGAAAACATGATGATGTTGCCAACTTCAATGTAAGTACCTCATCTCTAAAATCTCCATCTGTGCACACACTCAAAACAGATATTCAAACGTTTCTTTAAGTTTTTAAATCTCCCAAAATGAAGTATTTCAGGAGTCTTGAACACAATTACTAAAATACATAAAATCTTTTAATGAGTTTGCAAGAACTGACTGATGTCAGGAAAGACTAAAATGTATTAGTTGAGTTTCAACAAAAACCTTTGCAGAAATTGGTAGGTATAACTATTTCAAACAGTATCAGGCTGGGGATGTGGCTCAGTGGGACAGCATCTGCACAGCATGTATGAAATTCTTGGTTTGATTCCCAACACAACAACAACAAAAAAAAAAAAAAAAGAAAAGAAAAAAGAGAGAGAGAGAGAGAGTCAAGTATCAACATTTAGAAAATATAATCCAGGATGCTTTTACACTAAGATTTACACATATTTGTGAGGTCTTTTTCAAAATATCGTGACCTCAACCAGAACTTCAAACTACTATATGACACCAGGATATTCCAAAACAATTAAGTATCTCAATTGCATTGTTCTTACTAATAATTCTTAATAATTCATTCTATTTAATTCTTGTACAAATCTCTATATAGTAAGGGACTATAACTAACAAGAACAGCACTCTCAGAAAGCTCAGACTTCAGTGTGAAGAGAGAGAGAATGCTAATAGAAATCCACAGTACGTTAAGCGGTGATGAAGAACGCCGTATGAAGGGATGCAGGGAGTGCAACAGAATGTCAGGGTGAGGGTATGCCCACTGGTGCCATCTGAGCAAAGACACAGAGGAAGTAAGAGTCAGCTGTGGGGCTATCTGGGGAAAAGCCCCCCCTAACCGAGGAACCAGAAATGCAAAGGTCCTAAAATAGTACATATGAGTAGATATGCCGAGTATATATGAGGAAGAACAAAGAGGCCCATGACACCGGAACACAGTGCAGCAAGGGAAGAGCCACAGGAGAAGAGGTCACAGGAGCAAAGTGGGTCCAGGCTGTACAGACCCGGATTTGTTAAAAATCACAGTCACTAGCCAAATGAGGCTGCCGAGTACCTGAAACACTACTGGTCTAAACCGAGTGTGCTGAGTGTGACTTTGTACAAGCCACAAAACAGAAGCAACGTAACTGATGTCAAAATGGAAAATATTTGACATGTTAGGTTAAATAAAATATATTACTAAAATTAATTTCAACAGGGAGTGGAGCAGTAGCTCAGCAGCAGAGCACTTCTCTAGCATGCACAAGGACCAGGGTTCAAATCCTAGCACCACATACACAACTAAGTGTCAAACAAAAACCAGATGAAAAAATAAATAGAATTGACTCTCTTTCTTAAAAAAAAATTTCAGAAGTTTCATTTTCCTTTCATTTTTCCTTTATCAGAAAATGCTTAATTACCTACGTGGCTCTCCTATGTAGCTCACATTATGTTTCCACTGGACAATGCTAATATAAGCTATAGGATCCTACAACCAAAGTAAGAACCATGGTTGTAAAGAGTGAGAAGTGGCTGCAGGTTCTAAGTACAACAAGGCATGATGTGACTGTAGTTTCATGGGATCACTGTGGCTGCTGTATGAACTCCAAACTATACGAGGGAAAGGAGAAGTAGGTGAGAGATGACAAGGGTCATCTGAACCAGAGCAGAAGTGGTGGAAGCAGTTCTGATAGATCAGATTATGAATACACTCTGCAGGTGGCATCAACAAGATTTGTGATGGACGGGATAAAGGACTAGAAGAGAAGCCAAGTATGACCAAAGGTGTTTTAGATGAGCAACTGGAAGGAGAGCATTCCCATAACTAGGGTGAGGACACTGGAGAAACATACCTGAGCAGGAAAATCAAGAGCTCAGTTTTGGACAAGCTCAGTTCTACTAATGTCAACACTGAAATGTTAACTAGGCAGATGCATGCACAGGTCTACAATTCAGGAGAGAGACTGGGCTGGAGACAAATAATCAGGAATCATCAGGACAGACTTAACTTTCCATTAGGAAAAATTTCCAACGTAAGTAAAACTAGAGAGAACAGTATAACAAATCCCGAGGTACCCATCACTGAGCTTATGACCAACTCATGGTCAAATACTTGTTGGAAAGTGAGTTTAAAAAAAAAGAACAGCATAAGGGGCTGGAATGGTGGCTCTAGAGCTCTTGCCTGGCATGCAAAAGGACCCTAGTTCAAACCCCAGCACCATATACACAATGAAGTGTTAGAGAAACAAAGGCCATATGAAAAAATAAAATTGATTCTTTCTCTCAAAAACAAAAAACAAAAACCAAAACCCAGTGACCAACTCATTGTCAATCTGTCAATCTTACTTCTCTCCTATGATTACTCTGAAGCAAATTCTAGACATCATTCTTACAGATGGCATTTAAATCCACGAGACAGGAGAGTAACCATAATGGATGGGAGAAGATGGAGAGAAGGGACTGCAGGGCCTTCTCCTGACCTTCTCAGGTTCAGAGGTGAAACAGATGCTGAGAAAACAGCCAATGAACCAAGTAGAAAACCATAAGTATATGCCCTGGAAGCCAGCTCAAGAGTTTTAAGGAAAAGAGATTAACCGGCTATGCCAAACGCTGCTGAAGAGCTAAGGATGAAGACTAAGAAGTGGTCAGCAGACACAGGAATTCAGGCTCACTGCATACCTTGTCGGGAAGGCTTTCATCTGGAGCGGTAGGATTCAAGAGGAGATTCAACTATTGCAGAAGCAGAAAACTGAGGTATAGAAGCTGGGAAAGGTAGGGTTGAAGGTGGATTTTTCAAGAAGAGAGAACAACAGTCCAAGGAAACAATCCAAGAGAGGGAAAAATTTGTGCTACAAGGAGAAGGAAGTGCTAGGGCAATGTCCGGAATAAGTGAGAGGGACTGGAATTTAGTGTAGAGAGGGGCTGCCCTCGGACAGGACCACAAAGAGCTCATGCAGGAAGAAGGTATACTACCATATATCACAGATGCTGAAGTTTTTTATTTTGTTTTAAAATGCATATGTCAGGGCTGGAGTGGTAGCTCAGTGGTTACAGTGCTTGCCTGGCATGCGCAAGTATGCGAATTTATTTTTTATTTTTTATTTTTTTATATAATAATGTATATTTTTATTGGGTTGAGAACATTATCTTTTTTTTTTATTAGAAGAATATAGAAATACAGTTGAGGGGGAAACATTATCAAAACATTATCAATCAATGGATATAAACTTTGTTATCGAGGGGAAAAACCAGATCATGGATAACCACCTTGGGTTTTACCTATTGCAGTTTCCCCCAGAAGAACTCATGCTTTAAATGGGTAGTTCGTGGAGTATGCGAATTTAAACCCAGCACCCACGTACACAACAAAGTTTCAGAGCACTGAAAGCCACATGAAAAACTAAATAAAATTATTTCTCTTTCTCAGTCTTTCACTGTCCATCTCTCTTTTTTAAAAAATGCATGTCATTAGTACATAAGCATTATATGTAAATTACAAACACACATGGGAAGTTGCTCAAAAGTTTTGACTGATACATGTACAGATTAAAGGCCATTTAACTGAAGAAAATAAAACATGCTCAAATTCTAAACCATGTAACCTGCAGTGGCCAGAAATGTAAATTATAATATATTTAATATATTCCATGTTACTATTTTAAGTATACAATAAAAGATCTAGGAAGGGTAAAAGAATACTAGTCTTTGTATCTGAGAAAATATTTTTACTAATATTTCTTTTAAAAATTTGAGACACTATCATACAGGAACAACAATACAGCTATATTTGAATTGAAAATACAAAAATTACAAGAAGCAGCATGGAAAAGTCACAAAACCAGAGCATCACAGGGACCAAACAAAAAA
>PVKS010004396.1:0-93782 GCA_004027875.1 Aplodontia rufa | reverse complement strand
GTAACATGAGTTAAATCCAGATAAGATGTAAAGCTTTACAATCTAATACTTTTTTTAGAGTTATAATGGGAAGGGGAAGGGAGGGATAAGGGAGGGTAATTGGGGGGGCACTCCTGGGGATAATTGCAATATCCAGAATATATACACATTTTATATTATTTTGTTAAAATCTTGTAAGGTTGCTCATAAATAAAAAAATCTAGATTTTAGGAACCAAAGAATAGTTGCTTACCACTTTTAATGATAATTCTCATTGTTAGCAAGAAAACAGTATTTCCTAAAAATTATTTCATTGGAGAGATAACATTTTCATAATCAATAGGATTCAGGGAAGAGTTAATAGCTTAAGAAAGTTCAAGTTGAATTTTTAATATATTACTATGAACCATGAATCTCTATAACAGGCTTTATTGAGTAATATTTCTTTTCTTTTTTTTTAAGAGAGAAGGAGAGTGAGAGAGAGAGAGAGAGAGAGAGAGAGGAGATACAGAGAGAATCAATTTTTATTGAGTTTTCCACATGGCTTTCGTTGGTCTGACACTTAGCTGTGTATTTGGGTCCTGGGGTTAGAGCCCCTGTACTTGCGCATGCCAGGCAAGCACCGTAATAGCCGAGCCACTGTTCCAGCCCAAGTAATATTTCTTAACATATTTACAAATTATTCTTCTTTTATCTTGCCTTTTGTTTCTGACTACTCTACTGGGTTTCTGAGAGCATCTCAAGGGAGAATATTCTATAGAACATGCTCCAGGATATATTCCTCTAGACCATCAACTCTCCAACACTTCAATCTCAGGACACATTTACACTCTTAAGAATTTTTGAAAGCCTTCAAAGAGCTTTTGGCTCTGTGAATTATATATATGGATACTTATACCATATTAGAAATTAAGACAGTAAACTTTAAAACACTATTATTTCATTAAAAATAACACTAATAGGGGCTGGAGCGGTGGCTCTGGGTTATAGTGCTTGTCCGGCATGCCCAAGTACACGGGATCAAACCCCAGCACCACGTACACAACTAAGTGTCAAAGCAATGAAAGCCATGTGGAAAACTCAATAAAAATTGATTCTGTCTCTCCTCTCTCTCTCTCTCTCTCTCTCACTATCCTTCTCTCTTTAAAAAAAAAACAACAATAATAGGTGTTGGGCATGTCTCAGTGGTTGTGCAAGTACTTAGCATATAATAAGCCCCTAGTTTTAACCCTTAGCTCCGATAAATAAATAGTAAACTTATTCCATGCAAACGTATATAATATGTTTTCCAAAACAAACAGTAATAGAACTTGTAAGAAGACTGGCAGCGTCTCACACTTTGACGGTCACTTAAATACTTAGAGTGAAAGAAAACAGGTAGATTCTCCTACCTGCCTCTGCATTGTGTGCTGATACAGTGTTGTTGAAGCATGCTAAGAAAATCCAGAACTATTTTTGGCCTTTTCAAATAACTGGATATTTTCTCTGATACTGCATGAAAACTTGACAAAAGGTAGTTTAATTTTTGGCTGCTGTGCGGAATCTAAAACCATTATCAATAAACTTTTTGTATTCTGTTATGTGAAAATCCATGGTCTGTGGCACTTTGAATGGATCCTTTCTCTGTGTAACATTCTATAACAGTGTGCATTCTTCTGGTCGAAAATATTGGCTCACCACATTATGCAGATCTTTCAAATGTTGACACATTTCATTATATGATATAAAAAAGATTTACTTTTGTTAATACCATCATTGATCTCATCAGAAAAGTCTTTATGCATTGGGAAACTGTCAAGCTCATGGTGGTAGGCACAAGTTTTCCAAAATTTGAATTTTTGCTTTAAAGTCTTAACTTTATCATTGGCAAAACAGATCATCCAATGGTTTAAAGTGACAGGCTCGTTCTATACCTTTGTTTGAAAATATGTACCAAACATCTCAGCCTGAGTAAACATACTGTATCTGTCAATGGTTTTTTAAAATAATTTTTATTAAGAAATTGAGTTATTATACAATCATAAATGCATATAAAATAATAATATGATATATATATACATATATATATATACTTAAACCAGTCTTACCCCCTAGATCCCTCCCTATACTCCCACTCTCTCCCCTTCTCCACAAGCCCCTCTCCCTACCACTGCATATCTATGATTGCCCTAGGTAATGTGTTGCTACGGCTTTGTTGGAGTTCTTTTGAGTAAAAGAAAAAAGTTTTCTATATGAACAGTGGTTAGGTCAGTTCACAAGCCAGTCTTATAAGGGTCTTTCTTGAAATACTCATACTTCAGTACACAGTAGCAGTTCCTTATGTAACCTTATAATTTAACATACAATACTGTAAAAAAGGGTTAATGTTCAACATGCAAAATTGTTACCAAATTTTACTGCTTATCAAGGATATTCTTAAATGAAGTTAACTTTTATTTTTAATTTTTTTAACAGTAAATGCATGGTGGAAAGAATAAAGGATCAATAGTCCAGTTTGGTGTGCCACTGTGTTGGTTCATGCTATGGTGCTAGTAGTTTTACATGCAATTACTTTTGTGCTATTAGTGCAAATGCTACCATGGTGAAAAAGACAAATAACAACTTAGTATTATAGTAATACAACTTTTACCTTGCAGACTTCCTGAAAGTTCCTCAGACATTCCCAGGAATCTGTGAGTCACATTTTTGGAACTGTGGCTCTAGACTCAACATCTAGTCTAACAAAAAACTAGTTGGAGCCAGAAAGGAAATTTCTAATCATCACCTTGTAGCTCATCCTCTGGGCATGTTAATTCACAAGTGTCAGGTCCACTTTCCTGCAATGTTCACCATTTTGTCTTTATAATTTACAGTCACCAAGTCCCTTCAGGTCATGTGCACAGCATTAGTGCCTCTTCTGTGCAGTCATGGCCACAGAAAATCCATTTGACCTATTCACAGACAAAGATTTTGCCTCCCTTACTGGGTACATTCCTAGATGTAGCATGAAAAGTACTATCACTTACCTACAACAAAGATGAGCAAGAAGATCTTTGGAAACAGTATGGTCTATTCTCAGTTTGGGGGTGTCTCCACCTGATAAGGCCACGTGGGATCTCTGAATCTTTATCCAAACAATGAGCCAAGAGCCTCATTTAATATATCATCCATAGAATCTAACGTAAAATTTCCAGAGTGATGATTCTCAAAATATGATTCCTGAATCTCTTACATGAAAATCATGTGGAATGCTTGTTAAAAATGCATGTTCCTAACAAGGCGGCAGACGAGGGTGTTCATTCCAGCACTCATGCTTGCCATTCATCAAGCTGAACATTTATCTACATGCAAAAACACTTTGGCAGGCACGTCTTAACAATTTCAAGAAGACTGGAGTTATACCAA
Source organism: Aplodontia rufa (assembly GCA_004027875.1). Taxonomy (NCBI): domain Eukaryota; kingdom Metazoa; phylum Chordata; class Mammalia; order Rodentia; family Aplodontiidae; genus Aplodontia; species Aplodontia rufa. The sequence continues at coordinate 90,419 of PVKS010004396.1, read as the reverse complement.
GCATTTTTCTGATGACAAAGGTATGAAATTAGACATCAGTAACACAAGGAATATTGGAAAATGCACAAGTATAGAAATAAAACAACAAACTCCTGGGTACAAAAATCAAATATTATCTTGAGATAAATGAAAATTGAAATACAGCATACAAAAATGTATGGAATACAGAAAAGGCAGTTCTAAAAGGGACTTTTATGGCAATAAATAAGAAAGATCTCAAATAAGCAATGTGAGTTTATACCTCAAGGTACCAGTGAGACAAGAACAAAGTTAGTCCAAAGTCAGCAGAAGGATGGAAATAAAATGCATAAGAGCAAAGGTGACTACAAGAGAAACCAGAAACATAGAAAAGATCAACAAAATGAATAGCTGAGTTTAAACAAAATTGACAAACCTTTAGCCAGTTTAAGCAAACGAAGAAGATTCAAATAAAATTAGAAATTAAAAAGTATATTTTAAAATTTATACCAAAGAAATACAAAGGATATTAAGAGACTACTAAGAATAAATATATGCCAAAAAATTGGGTAAACTAAAAGAAATGATGAATTAATAGAAAGCCTCCCAATACTGAATCATAAAGAAATAGAAAACTTGAACAGATCAATGAGTAAGGAACTTAAATCAGTCTAAATAAGGGTTTTCCTACTGTTGTTGTTGTTGTTGGGGTTTTGTTTGTGTGTGTTTTTCTAGAGAGAATTGATTTCATTTATTTTTAATATGGTTTTTGTTTCTCCAACATATAGTTGTGTATGTGGCGCTGGGGATCCAACCCAGGACCTCGCACATGCCAGGTAAGCAGTCTACCACTGAGCCACTTCTCCAGCCTCAAAGTGGTAAAATTAAAATAAAAACTTCCAACAAAGAAAAGCTCAGGACCACCTGGCTTAAAAGTTGAATTCTACCAAACATTTAAAGAAAAGTAAACAACACTTTTCTAAATATTAAAAAAAATTACAGGAGAAAGAATACTTCCAAATTCATTTTACAAGGCCAACATCACCCGACACCAAAACTAATCAAAGACATAACAAGAAAACTGCAGCTGAATATGCCTGATGAGCACAGATGCAAAAATCATCATCACAATACTGGCAAACTAAATTCAAAATACTAGCATGCTAAAGGGATCACACACCTTGATCAAGTGGGAATTATTCCTTGGAATGCAAGAATGGTTGAACTTATGTTGAACAATTGATATAATATACAACATTAATATAATGAAGGATAAAATCATAAATCATTTCCATAGATGCAGAAAAACACATGTGAAAAAAACTGACAACTTTTAAAGAGCTTTAGAAAATTCTCAATAAATTAGGTATAGAAGGAATTTATCTCAACATTATTAATACCAAGTATGACAAGCCCACAGCTAAAATTATACACAATGGTGAAAAGCCAAGAGCTTTTCCTCTGAGATCAGGAATAAGACAAAGATGCCCAATCTCACCACTCCCATTCAACATAGTCCTGGAGGGTCTAGTCTGTGCAACTGAGAAATAAAAGGGATCCAAACTAAAAACAAAGAAGTAACATTTTCTTTGCAGATAACACAATCTTATATATTGAATCTTAAATATAGAAAACACTAAAGATGCCAGAAAAAGGCTCAGAAAAATTGCAAGAAACAAAATGGTTGTACAACAATCAGTAGCATTTCTATTCACTGAACAAAATCAAGAAAACAATCTCTTTACAATTGTATAAAAAGTACATAGAAATAAATTTAATCAATGATGAAGTATCTGTACAATGAAAACTACAAAACCTTGATGAAAGAAATTGAACAAAATACAAACCAAATGAAATAAATTTTGTGTTCATGGATTTGAATAATTAATTTTATTAAAACAATTATAATACTCAAAGTGATCTACAGATTCAATGCAGTCCCCACCAAGATATCAAGGACATTTTTCCCCCACAGAAATAGAAAAAAACAGCACAATATTTCATATGGCATCATATAATTCCACAAATACCCAAAGCAATCTTAAACAAAAGAACAAAGCCAGAGGCATCAGTCTACAGGTTGAGAATCACTAATCTGAAAATTCAGAATCCAAATTCTGAGAACTGACATGATCTTAAAAGTTTCAAATGTGCAATATTTTCAGATTAGGACAATTTGAACAGTAAATCTATGAAAATATCCAAAAATCTGAAAAACTCAAGAAACTGAAATATTTATAGTCCCAAGCTCTTCACATAAGGTATATTCTGCCTATTCTTGATTTCAAAATATACCACAAAGCTATCATAACTAAAACTCTGATACTGGCATTAAACCAGATATATAGACCAACAGAACAGAGCAGAGAATCCAGGAATAAATCCACACATCTACAGTCAACTGATCTTGGGCAAAGTTATCAAGAACACAAAATGGGGAAAAGATCATCTTTACACTAAATGGTAGTAGGAAAATTACACATTCTTAAACAGAAGAATGTTACTTATACCCTTATCACATATCCTATAGAAAAAGCAACTCAAAATGTATTACAGGCCTAAATTTAATAACTGAAAGTGTAAAATTACTGGAAGGAAACAGAGAAAATCTATACGATGTTGGTCTGGATAAGGATTTTTTTTAATATGACCCCAAAGCATAAACAGCAAAAGCAAAAACTGACAAATGGAATTGTATCAAACTGAAAAGCTTCTTCATAGCAAGGAAACAGAAGAGTAAAGAGATAATCTACTCAATGGCACATAATATTTGCAAACCATACGTCTGGAAAGGGGTTAACATAAAAAATATGAAAGGAAATAAAACATCTCAGTACCAAGAAAACAATTTACCTTCCTAAAAATAAGCAAAGGACCCAAATAGATGTTTTTTCCAAAAGAAGGCATCCGAATGGCCAACAGGTATACGAAAAGTGCTCAACATCATCAGCCGTTAGGGAAGGGCAGATGAAAACTACGTGAGTTATCACCTCATGCCTGTTAGAAGAGCACTCATCAAAAAAGAAAAAAAGGCAGGTGCAGTCGTGTGTGCCTGTCATCCCAGCTGCTCCAGAGGCTGAGGCAGCAGGATCCCAATATCAAAGTCAGCCCCAACTACTTAGCAAAGCCCTAAGCAACTTAGCAAGACCCGAACACAAAATAAAAAAATAAAAAGGGCTGGAGATGTAACTGAGTAGGTAAGTGCCTCAGGGATCAATTCCTGGTACCAAAAAAAAAAAAAAAAAAAAAAAGAGAGAGAGAAAGAAAAAATGTATTGGCAAGGATGGGGAGAAAAGAAAGCTTTTATTTCTTATACACTGCTGGTAGGAATGTAAATTAGCAGAGTTATTATGGAAAACGGAATGGAAATCCTCAAAAAAATAAAAATAAAACTCCAACATGATCTGGCAATGCCACTTCTGTATATGTATCCAAAGAATATGAAATAAGTATCTTTTTTTAAACTGGTATATTATAATTATCCCTAATAGTGGGATTCATATTTATACATGCACATAACATTATTTGGTCAATGAAATCAGTACTTTGAAGAGATACCTGCATTCTCATGTTCACAATAGGCAAGACATAGAATCAATTTCAGTGTCCTTTGATGATCCATTGGCTGAAGAATGGATAAAGAAATATGGTGTATGTACAATGGCATACTATTAAGCTTTTAAAAGGAAGGAATCTCTGCATTTGTGACATGAATGGACATTATACTAAGTGAATGAAGCCATACACAGAAAGGCAATTACTGTGTCATCTCTCTGATGTGTAACTTATGAAAAAGTTGAACTCAGGGGCAGAGAATGGTAGTTACTAGGAATGCGAAGGAGCAGAGAACAGGCAGATGTTGATCAAAGGGTACAAAATTTCAGTCAAATGAATAAATTCTGGAGATCTAATGTACAGTATTATTTCTATAGTTAATAATGAGTCATTATATTAAAATTTCTGAGTGTAGATCTTGAATTGCCAGGAGAATAAAAGTTAAAATCTACCCTCACTACAAAATAAGAAGCATGTGAGGTGAGCGATATAGTAATTAATTTGATTGAATCATTCTGGAATGCATGCAATTATCAAAACATCATATTGAATACTATACATACTGTAAACAGAAACAACTTTTATTTGTCAACAATAAGGAAACTGGGAAAAATGCATATTCCTGGAAACTGCATTAAGCCCACTAAAGCAGAATATCTGAAGATGAGACAAGAACACGTGAACGGCAGATCAATTTGTACAACGCACACCTGCTCAAAGGTATGCAGTAGCCCAAGATTGTGGTAGAATTCATATTTTTTCACAATTTACATGAACCCTGGATTATTAGAATCTTAGAGTCTCCTTTCCCAACTGTTCTTAAATTGTGTGTCAGAATTACCTGTCTAGAGTTGAATACTCTGATTTCTGAGCACCAGGCTGGACCTAATTAGCATCTGTCAGGTAGAAAGAAGCCTGAGCATCTGTATTTTTAAGAAGCTTCATGGTTAATTCTGCTGCCTACCAAAAAGTGACAGCCATTTTCCTAGATGACAAATGCTAGAGTAGAATATAAGAGATCAACGCTACAAAAGCTGAACAGGACAGACTGACTTAGGAAAGTCAGACATTATACAGCCACAGTCTACTCAGTAGTTATAATTCATCTTTTAAAATAGACCAATAAATTTTATAAAATCCACCCTCCCCTGTTAGTACTCTTGTTTACAATCTGTCCACATAGTATTGGATTTCAACCTTGTATATTATTACACCAACATCTTGAAATTTATTCAGCCAGAATTTTCCAGCTTTATATGAACACTAACTATACATCTTCTGTCTGAATTTTTTTCATCTTATGCAGAATCCTTCAAAAGACAAACTTAGTTATTTTCAAATTACCAAACTGACTCAGATTTTTAAAACCATTCAAAGTTTAATGTTATATGTTTAACATTAAAAAAAATGACTCAATGTAAATGTAATGTTTGTTAATGATCCTATTCCCGGGATTTTTTTTTTTTTTAACATGAAACAGAGTGGGAAGGGAGATTGGTGACTGCCACAACAGAATTAAACACGTAGAAACAAAGAAACAAATGTACAGCTCAACCTTTCCAGATGACAGGGAAACGTGCAAATGAGTTAATGATTTTCCCTCAAACTAACCCCTGAAGAGAGATGTAGGGTCACCAGAATTAGAGAAAGGCAAAGTAAAAACTAGACTCTCCTGTTGTAGATGCTACAATGTCAAGTCTGCCAGTCACTCTGAAAAGAACACAGCCCCAGGCAACTGATATTAATGTACTCAAAGACTGCAGTTATCTGTGAGTACAGACTAGCATTTCATAAAGTCCATCAGACAGAACAGCTCTTAATGGAATGTTCAGAGTTGGGAAAGAGAAAAATGTTGGGGGTCACTTCAAGGTCAAGTTACACCGGAAAACCATGAAGTTATACAGAGCTAAATAAATTCTTCTATGGAGAGACTTACCAGAGCCCTTCCGTACTGATGTACGCTACACTGCTCTAGGGAGAAGAAAAATGTCTTACTGAGACACATTCAAGGAAATACTAATACAGATAAGTCAGGTAGTTAAGGCAGATGCTTAGGAGTGTACCTGAATAGTGAAAGAAGAATCTAGACCCTACAGAAATGGTGAAGGCATGCCCAGCGCTCAGCCCCACTATTTCAGGTCCGTTAGCCTCTCTCCATCAGCCTCTCGGCTCTGAAAGAAAGATGATGCTTATTAGTAAAGTGCCTTGGGATTGATGGGCAGGAAACACTAAATAAGAGCCAATTATTGCCCTCATTACAGGGTGGATGATTGAATAAAACACCACAGTTACCTACAAAGTTTGGAGGCTTCTTTTTGACTGCACTCCAGTTTGACCTAGAAGAGCTAAACTAACAAGAACCAAAATACTTAGAGGAAATATGTCCATATACCATAATTTAAACTTTCCGACTGAACTCTGTTTACATACACAATTTTAATGATTGCCAGTTGCCTATGGACAAAATTCAAATCTCTTAGAATAGTAAATAACCTTCCCAAATCTAGCTTTCCAGAGTTGTAGAAATTATGATTATCAATAAGATTATGAGTTTGGGAGACATACAGACACGGTTTAAACTCAGGCTCCAACCCAGTACAATTTTAAAGAGGTTACTGCACTCTGCCCAAGACTATATGTCTCCAAGCATAGTTTACTGACCAGCAGGATCAGTGCCATTTGGGGCATATTAGAAATTCAGAACTGTGGGTTCCATTGCAACTTACTAAATCAGAATCTGCATTTCAACAAGATCCTCCAGTGATTCCTACATGTACTAATGTTTGAGAAGTGCTACACAAATTCTCATTAGCTATTTGCAAACTGGGGCTAATAATTATTAAAGTGTGGTGAAATTGAAGATGAAAGTAATCTTCCTTCCCCAATCCTTTGAATCCATCTCCAAGTCATCTACATGTTGCTTAGGAAGGCCCTGCTCCACCATAATCCAAGCCATTCTCCTTTCTGGCCAGACCTACTGCAGAGAACGTGCAACTCATTACAATGCAGCGCCTAGTGCTTCCCTCTGTTTTCCCCACTGAAAGCAGAAAGATCTAAGAAATGCAAATGCGATCAAAGCATCCACATGATCTCAAAATAACGGCCAACAGACTTCAGCAGACCTACAACTTCAGCCGAGGTGGTCCCTGTTCATCTGTGTCTTATCTTGCATTTTGCTCCCTCTGGCTTCCTCAGTCCCAGAGTGTGGGTTTTCTTTCCCTTCCTTGAACTAACCATCCTCCTTCTCACTACAGTACCCTTGCAAAAGCCATCCTCCCTCCTGCAGTACCTTTTCTCCACTATCGTCTTCATGTCAGTTCAAATGATATCAATCCTGAAGGTACTCCCCCAAAACCAACACACTGCTTGGCCATTGCCTATGCCCCATAAATATTTGTTGAAAACATGAATTATGAACTAACAAATGTTCATCCAGGAATTTTCTAATATACAAATACCTACAAAGCATTTTGCACAGTGCTTGACAGAGTTAGAGCTCAGGGCTATACCACTTATTACATATTTTCAATGTGAGTCCTGCTGAAAATTGGATTACAAGCAGTGTTATATGTGGCTCGGTGGTTACGGTGTTTGCCCAGGATGTGTGAGTATGAGGGTTCAAACCCAAGCACCATGTACACAATGAAGTGTCGAAGGAATGAAAGCCACATGAAAAACTAAATAAAGTATCAAAACAGAATTGAAGACCAATGGAACAAAATAGAAAATACTGAGATGAACCCCCAAATCTTTAACCATCTGATATTTGATAAAGGGGGCAAAAGCATAGTGTGCAAGAAGGAAAGCCTGTTCAACAAATGGTGCTGGACAAACTGGACAGCCATATACAAACAACTGAAATTGGATCCTTACCTCTCACCTTGCACAAAAATCAAATAAAAATGGTTCAAGGATCTGGAAATTAAACCAGCAACTTTACAATTGCTTGAAGAAAAAGTAGAATCAACACTACATGACATAGGGGTCGGCACTGCCTTCCTTAACAAGACTCCCATAGCACAGGCATTAAAGTCAAGAATAAATGAGTGGGATGTCATTAAACTAAAAAGTTTCTGCAAAGCTGAAAAATTAGTCAAGAGTGTCAAGAGAGAACCTACAGAATGGGAGAAAATCTTTGCTGCTACACCTCAGACTGAGGGCTAATATTCAGAATATACAAAGAACTCAAAACACTGAACACCAAAACCACACATAATCCGATCAATAAATGAGCTAGGGAGCTAAATAGAAACTTCTCAATGGAAGAAGTCCAAAAAGCCCATAAAAATATGAGAAAATGCTCTACATCACTAGCAATCAGAGAAACGCAAATTAAAACTTCACTGAGATTCCACCTCACTCCTGTCAGAGTGGCAAAAATGAAGAAAACGAAAAATGACAGATGCTGAAGGAGCCGTGGGAAGAGAGGAACACTGTCACATTGTTGTGAGACTGCAACCTGGTACAACCACTCTGGAAAGCAGTGTGGAGCCTCCTCAATAAACTGCGGCTGGAACCACCTTATGACCCAGCTATCCCACTTCTGGGTATTTTCCCAAAAGAGTTAGAATCGGCATATTACAGAGATACGGCTCCATCGATGTTTATAGCAGCTCAATTTACAATAAATAAAACTATGGAACCAACCCAGATGCCCCTCACTCGACGAGTGGATTCAAAAACTGTGTTACATATATACAGTGGAATTCTACTCTGCTATTAGAGAGTACGATATTAGGGCATTTGCAGTCAAATGGATGGAGTTGGAAAAATTTATGCTGAGTGAAATATCCCAAACTCAGAGACTCAAGGGTTGAATGCTTTCTTTCATATGTAGAAGCTAGAATACAATTGGAAACAGACTGATACTTGGCTAAGATAATAATAGCCTCAATATAGGTGAATTAACGAGCTGGGGGGGCCTTGCTTAGGAGGCTTGGGGATGAAGAGAGGGTACCAGGGAGGGGGGAAGGGGATAGGAGGGATATGAAGGCTGCTGGAGGGAGGGAGTAAGGGGGGTTATCAACCCAGTGGGGAACCTTCAACTTCCTGAGAAGCCCAACTAATATGGGGTTAAGTAGGGGGAAACATGGGTTCAGGGAGGGACCCAAAGCAGGGAGACCATGGAATGGCATCAGCCTTGACTTGCTCTGGCATTATGCATTCTTCATGATTGTACAACAACGATTCCCTCCTAAATGTAAGACTATCTTGAATGAATCTGAAAAAATAAATAAGATAAAAAAATAGATAGCTAGATTACAGAAAGAAGAATGGGAGGAAGGCATCCTTGTGAAGTTGAGAAATAGACTACAAAAAGGAAGGGTCTAGGACTCATTTTCTGAGTAGATGATAATCAGTGGCTCAGCAGTTGTGGCGCCTGCCTGGCATGCGTGAGTACACGAGTTCGAACCACAGCACCATGTACACAATGAAGTCACAGAGCAACAAAAGGCACATGAAAAACTAAATAAAAATTGATTCTCTCTCTCTCTCACTGTCCCTCTCTCTTTAAAAATAAATGTATAAAGAGGACTTTAGTGCAAGTCTCTCCCATTTCTGTACTTTATCCCTAAAATCCTGAATCCCGTCTATGAAAGTAGCACCAATACTTTTACTCATCTATGGTATCTGAAAGGCCCACTTCCTTCAATATGCATGAAGTTCATACTAAAAAAGAAGAAATTTCTGTAGAGTTTGGAATTCTAGGCAGCAGAATGCTGTATAAAACTGCATTCAAGAGAGTGGACTCCAATTTCGAGTCAGAAAAGGGGATATAAAACCCATTTAGGGACTTTGGCTCCTTCACTGTGCATCATTTCTTCATCTTTAAAATGGGCACAAGTACACCTCTCTCAGTTGTTAAAGTGCTTACTTAGCAGAAATCTGGTGTAATAATTTGGACTAGAGAAAAGCCATTATAATTAATAAAAAATAGTATAGAAAGTTTTTTTTTTTTTTTTCAGGGCTGAGGACAGAACTCAGAGCCTTGGGTGTGCTAGGCAAGCGCTCTGCCACTGAGCTAAATCCCCAACCCCAGTATAGAAAGTTTTAAAAGTTAAAAAAAACTTTAAAAAATTGATACTTTCTGCCCCTCTCTCTCTTTCTCTCTCTCTCTCTCACTGTCCCTCTCTCTTTAAAAAACAAACAAAGAAACAAACAATTTGAACCACCAGGGACGACTTAAGCCTCTTAATGGCCAGGCTTTGTCCAAGACCAATTAAGTCAGAATCTCTGGGGGTGGGACCCTGGCATCTGTGTGTTCTTAAAGCTCTGCAGGAGGTTACAGTGTGCAACCCCAGGGGAGACAACTGATTTGCTCTCTTTCTCACTGTGGTATCCCAGTCTTTCTTCTGGAAGAAAGCATGCTGAGCAACAAGATGAGTCCTCATTATTCATGATACATGTCCATGGCCTACGGCTTCTTCCATGGAAACGGACAATAGGAATCCATGTAGAAAAAGAAGCTGAGCAATTCATTTCCCCTGGGCTTCTTGACAGCAGCCAGATGCTAGACACTCACCACCTATCACCCAATGAAGACTGAAACCCTTCTGGAGAAATCTAAATGGCCTGCACACTACTGGGAAGAGGCAGAACAACACATGAAGAAGACTTCAGTCCTTGGGGTTAAATGTTGATTTAACAAAACTCATCAGGATTCCATTATAAACCTGTCAGAATCATTTTGTTGAAACAATTGCTTTATGGGAGCAATTAATTTAAACTGCTAAAAAAAGGTTAGACTTCCTGAGTGCTCAGCCAGGCAACAAAAAATGGGTGAGCTGGGAGCCACTTGCCCTTACCTTCTGTCTCCTTCACTATACACATATTCAGAACATGGAGAGATCGAATTATACTTTAACAGTCCTCCTCTTCCTAACAATCAACTTCTGCATATGTAAATGCATGTTTAAGTACAGATATATTGTACTATATTTCTCACTAAATTTGAACTTTTTGAAATGTGATGTAACAATAAAGAGTATTCAAAGAAACTTTATCTCTTTTAAAGGCATAACACAGGGGGCTGGAGTGGTGGCTCAGTGGTGATGGTGCTTGCCTGGCATGTGTGAGGACCTGGGTGCAAACCCTAGCACCACATACACAACTGAATGCTGGAGAAACAAAGGCCAGATGAAACAACTAAAAAAAGTTGATTCTCTTTCTCTCTCTCACTCTCTCTCTCTTTAAAAAAAAAAAGGAAAGAAAAAGAAAAGGCTCAAGACACACATACACACTGAAAGAAAGAACCAAAAGCCTTGGTTTGAAAGACAGAATAGAATGCAGGCCGCACACAACCCGAGCACCATTTATAATTAAAACCCACCAAATCAGAGCCAATACCAAGCCAACACAAAGGCCTCAGATTGTTCTAAAAGGTATAGAACTGCTCTCCAGAAAGAATATCTCAGCAGGCTGAATTCCCCTTCCTCCTGCTTCTCCATGTTGGTAAATTGCAAAAATGAAAAACTAGCATGATTCATGAATTTAAATTCTTCTTGGCTGTTAAAATCATACACTGGCATAATCCTCCCCAAACTTCAGCCAAGTGCAAATACAAAAATAATGACAATTTTACAATAAGTGATTCCAGGATGCAGGATTTTCAAAGATCCTCAAATGAAAGGTACTATAAAAAAGTATTTATTATTATTATCATTCCAAGCAACCAGAGAAACCACAATCAATGATTAGCCATAACAATTAAACTAACAATAATATATCTTGAATAAGCTCTGTGATAATATGTACTTCATGCTTAATAGTTCAAATTAATTCAATCTGATGGCATTAGACATACCACTTAGGAATTGGAGAGAACCAAAGTTCACATTAGCTTCTACTTTGAAAGATATTATAAAAAGACAAGGAAGGAAATGAGGCTATAAACAGCAGTAAATAGGAGAAGATCAAAGATGATACAGTCAGGAATAACTCAGCTATTAGAAATTCAACAGTGCAAACACGAAGGCTAGTATTTCTATCCTCCTTTATTCCTTCAAAGTGAGTGAATAAACAACCCATTTGAGGCAACAGATCTAGAATCCTAAAATGAGGGACAAAATACACAAAGAAGAGGTATCTTCTTCCCCTTGCCCATTGCATCCTTTACAGTCCCACTTGGGTACAGAACAGAAGAGCTTACAATGTTAAGGCCATGGACCTGAAGAAGTAGGAAAGAGGAGTGGGGCTTGCGGCAGCATAAATGTCAGGACAGTTACTTCCCATGACCTTGCATGTCTCATTCCACCTTAAAAGCTTTATTAAATAATTGTCTTACCCTTTACTTTCCCTGGAAATATTCTCTAAAGTGGGATTCCTCACCCTTAGCGTAGGTGACATTAGACCGAGGTGATTTTCTGTTGTCCAGGATTGTCCTGTGCATTGCAGGATGCTAAGCATCATCCCTGGCCTCTAACCCTGCAGATGCAAGAATTCAGACCACCACCACCCTACCATAACACCAAAACTATCTCCATGACCAGATGTCCTTCTGAAACGTAAAAATGTTGTCATTAAGAACTTCTGCTTTAAGTCTTATTTCACCTGTTTCTGGGCATCAAGAGGAAAACTGAGGGTAAACACCCAGCCCGGACTGTTCTTCCTCCTGAGACTTGAGCATGTATTGGGTTACCAGCTAGGTACAGGGCAGCACTGTTTTCAAGTGTTATACTTTGGATGTGCGGTGTCCCCTGAAAGCTCCTGTGTCAATGCAGACATGTTCAGAAGTGAAATGATTGGATAGTGAGACCTGTGACCTAATCACTGCATCTAGCTGGAATAGACTGACTGGGTGATAATTAGGTGGTGGGGTGTGGCTGGAGGAGGTGAGTTAGTGGGGGCATGCCCTGGAAGAGTTCTTCTCTACAGCCTCTTCCCTTCTCTTTGCTTCCTGGCTGCCATGAGATCTTCTGTGACACTCTTCCGCCATGACATCCTACCTCTTCTCAGGCCCTGAGCAATGAAATGGACCAACCATGGACTGAACCTCTGAAATGGTTAGCCCCCAAAACTTTTCCTCCTCTAAGTTTTTCTAAGTTGATTAGGCATTTTGGTCAGAGTGATAAAAAAAAAAAAAACTGACTAAAATACTAGGGCACTCTGACTCCTCTTCCTAACACCTTTTTGCTAATTCAAACTTGTGCATAAAACAGAAATTTGAGACCTAGCATCCTTCCATTCATTGTCAGGAAAGGTTAACATAGCAGATTTGAAATGGTGTTGGTTGGCATCTGGGAATCCGAGCCGGTAAACAGGTCGCTACACGGATATTTTCCCTAGGTAAAAGAGCAGCCACTGTGCTTAACCCCTACGAATTAGCTGTGGTTTGTGCTGAAGGCCTCCTTTCCTCTGGGAACATGGGATTTTGGTAAGTGCTAGACAGATCAGCCCTCAGGAGGAACCTTAGGCACCCAGTCTCTAATGAGCTTCCCTGGCAGAGAACACTTTGCACTTGCCACAGCTTTGGCTTGAGGAATTGACACACCCTGTGTGACTCCACAGGGAAAGGACTCCTGGAAACTTGCTCCGGGTCCCCTCCAGACTACACCCACGAACCTTTCTGCTGATTTCACTCTGTTTTTTCTCATTATAGTAAACCATAACCAGGGGATGATAACTTCTAGTTATAGTCCTTCAGAGAACTATAAAACCTGGGCTGGTCTTGGGGACCACCCACAGTCATTCATTCCACAAATATTTTGTTGTGTGCCTCTATTTCTAGATACAAGTTTAAGCTCTTGGGTCTCACAGAACTTATATGGCGTCAGCCAGGGAAGCATTTATTCTAGAATATTTCAAACTTTTTCTGCAGAAAACAAACCCTGTGGCCTTCCTTTTTTTGTTTGTTTTTACAGCAGTTGTTTAAATGTAACTGACATATGATACAATTCAGCCATCTAAAGTGTATAATTCAGGGTTTTTTAGTGTATTCACAAAGTATTGCAACTAGGACCATGTACTTAATTTTAGAACATTTTCATTGCCCCATAAAGAAACCCTATAGCCATTAGCAGTCACTATCCACTTATTCCCAACCCCCATCGGTAGTCAACCACTGAACTGCTTTCCATCTCCATGGATCAACCTGTTGTGAGACATTTCATATAAATGGAATCCTACAATATGTGGTCTTCTGTTACTGGCTTCTTTCACTTAGCATAATATTTCAGGGTTCATCCATGCTGTAATATGTGTCAACAATATACTATCATTTCCCTTGGATCAATATCTAAGGAGAGACTTCCTGAGTCCTGAGTCATATTTATGCTGCTTAACTTTTTAATAAATTGTCAAACTGTTTCAAAGTAGCTGCACCATCTACTTCCCAAAAGCAGTGATCGAGAATTCTAATTTTTCCATATTCTTGCCAACAATTGTTATTTCGTCTTTTTATTTGTAGCCATCTTGGTGTAATAGTACTTTATGGTTTTGCTTTGCACTTCTCTGATGACTAATGAAGCTGAGCATCTTCTCTTGGCCATTTGCATATCTTCATTGGATAAATCCTATTCAGATCATATGCCCTCTTTCAACTGGGCTGTCTGTCTATTATTGAGTTATAAGAATGCTTTACAATTTCTGGATACAAGTACCCTATTAAAATACACAATTGGAAAAAATGTTCCCATTTCATTTATTTTATTATCTCAATGGTGTCCTTTGAAGCACAAAAGTTTCAATTTTTAGGATATTCAGTTTACCTATTTTTCCTTGAATTGCTGTGGTTTGGTGTTGTAGCTAAGAAAACATTGCCTAACACAAGGTGATAATGATTTATGCTTATATTTTCACCTAAAACTTTTAGTTTCATCTTTTCCATTTTGTTTTTTATATATTTTAAGTTAATTTTTATATATGAAGTGAGGTAGGGGGGTCCAACTTCATTCTTTCGTATATGAATACCCAGTTGTCCTGTGGCATCTTTTAAATCATCTCCAGAGACAATTTCATATAATTTTTGGCTATACATGTACATAGGTACCAGAACATAAAATCTAGGTACGTGGTCAACAGCATGAGGGTCCTTTTTTAAGGTTCTTTAGTTGGTCTTTCTTTTCTTTTAGAAATATGCTTATTATTCTGCTATATAAGGAATGGCACATCAGAAAGCTGTGCCAATATTATCACCATTGGTTGTACACTACCACTACTAACAGTTGCTAACAACTTTTTAATACTTCATGTAACCCATGCACTCTGTTTGTGTTGAACATATGTTCACTTATAAGCAACACACATACTTTAAACTATATAATATTTCCATCAATACCACGGATAGGAAGAACCAATATTTACATTTTGCAGGTGATAATACTGAGGCTCATGATGTAATTTTCCTTAGATCACAGAGCTGACAAGAAAAAGGACAACAAATTGAGGGAAGGAATAACAGTGGAAAGTGGAGGCCCAGTAACACTGGATAATAATTTCTGACAAATGGTAGCCAAACACATGCAAATTGTGCAGAAACAGACAAGCGTTGGTTTGTCTAACACCAGTAGGTAACATTCCCAGTTCTGGTCAAGACCAAGACAACAAAGGGTTGATCTCCCTTCTAACTCAACAAATGGCCAGAAATCGTATCACTCAAATATCACTCAAGATTGATCTAATGGCTGAAAGGGATTTGTCAACACTCCAAAAATTGCATTAGTGACTAGGTGATTGATGGAATAAGTCAATTAGAACCAGATTAGAAATCAAGATATGAAGTCAATTACTTCCAATGTAAAAATTAGGAATTCATTAACCCAAAGTATAGTGCATAGCATCAATTTTCAGAACTACCCTTGCTCTGTTGGTCCACAGGAAAATATTCAGGTAAAATGGCTTTGAAAACACTAAGACTACAGAGCAACTTGATCTTGGGGATGTCTCGAGGAGAGCAAGTCTGGTCAATTTTCAGTGGATATAGACAGAGAAGTCTTGACTTTACCAAGGTGAAATAACTAGGGCAGAAAGGCCAGAGTCCCCAGTTCAAGTCTAATTCTCTTTCTCTGTACTGGCTGAGTTATGAATAATAAATATAATGATAACAGCTGCCATTCACTGAGTGCTTTGTTATACAACACTCTATCTAAGCACCTAAAAGATGACAACTAATTTATTTAATCCAAGGTACATAGTTAAGTACTATCATTATTCCCATTTTACATAAGAGGAAAAGAGGTGCTAGGATGCTAATTGACCTAGTTACAGGATGGAGTCAGACCCTGAATTAAAGGTGCATTTTAATCATGTCTCTATCTGGTTTCAGAGGAGAAGCAACTAGATGCATAGGGGTTAGGCATAGCAAGCCTCACTCCTTGAGTCCTATTTACACAGGGCAAAACTGTCTTCAATATACTTATAATAACTTTATATACCAAACAACATTTTGGAGTTTATTTCCTCCCGACACAGAAACATCACTGAATCTCCCCTGGGATTTTCAGCACTGTCTGTTGCGGAACTGGTCCAGGCTTAGCAAGTATTGCTTTATCATTCTTAAATAAAAACCATTATAGAGAATGCAGGAAACAATTTCCCTTTCAGTCTCCCCACTTCTCCACGTACTGAGAAAGATGGATTCTTAAAGTGCTGAAGGAAAGCACACGATGTAATGAAAACTCAGCATCAGAAATGTTCCAAGTCCCTCTACTCTCTCCCTATATTTAGGAACCAAAATTTAATATAAGGCTCAGCCCTCCAGAGAATCCAGTGTATCGAAATGTTAATACACTTTTATATATTTTAACTGAGATAAACAAGAAAGAGATAGAGAAGCCAGAGCAGCTGTGGCAAAGACGTAATTATGATAAGACTAAACCAGCCAACTGCAATAGAGGCAGATAGTGACTGGTCTAGGATACTGTTGTACAATTTGTAGGGCCAGAAAACTATATCGGTATAAAATGTGAGTGAGGCAAGAGCCCCGTTCCAGGAAAGCAAAGACAACTTTAGTTATATGACTCCAGAAAGAGAGCTCGTCCAGGAGACCAAAGAGCAAGTCCTATTACTAAAACATTATCCAGTACTATTTTATGAACTGGAACCTGGATCAAATCATTTGATTAAGGAAGCAGTAATAAAAAGGTGCACAGTATGTTCACGAGGAGATAGATAGGAAAAACCTCAATTTCACTTCCCATAACAGAGTTGAAACCTTGTAGCAAACCTGTAAATTTCTGCATATAATTTAATAATTCTCCTTCTAGCTCTAAATTCATGGTTATGCTGTCAACCGTGCCACACCTCTCAATTCTGACCACAAGAATAGCATGAGATACACATACATTGCTACAACGCATCATCCCTCAAACTTGACTTTATTGTCTACTCTGGTAACCCTGTCAAAGGAACTTAGTCTGGTTACCTCATTTTTGGCAAATCCACACTGCCCCCTTTCTTTAAATGCTCATTAACCTTTCTGTTAAAAATCCTTTTGACCCTCTGTACCCACCCTTTCAGACAGGTTGAAAATAAATTCTTCAGTTCACCATTTCAGCCTTTCCTGCAAGTCTTTGCAGATAATGAGATAAAAACCATGGTTTCTATTCCAGCCAGACTGGAATTTTCTATAATCCTTTATGCTCTTCTTGCTGAATTATACCTAGTACTTTTTACTGCCCCAGAAGGAATACAAACTCAAATGCCTACCACACTGGGAGGTAATAAAAGTAACTGAATAAAGCAGCCCAGATATAAGAAAAACAGACACCAGTACAATGAACTGCATATTGAGCACCCTCTCCCAACCCAACCACAATCTGTCTTTAAAAAAAAAATAAACTTCTCACAACTGGTTTTTGCTTTTCAAAATTACCAAATACATAGGTATAAAGAAAGTGTCTCAACAAGGCAAGCATGGTGCAGAATGGTGTTGGTCTTTGACCTCAGGGCAAGGAGGTGTCTGGGAGAAGCAGAGACTGTGGCAAACTGCTGGAAGATGGCAGCAACTGCCACTTACTGCCACAAAGTTATAAGATCATTCAGTTTTTATTGAAAAGATAACCGAAATTTTATGTAGAATTTCCAGATTTTCTAATTTTTGTGTGAAATCTGTCTTCCCAATATATTTCTATTTCCTAGTTCAGCAGACCCGTGTGTGTGTGTGTTGTTGTTGTTGTTGTTTATTTATTTAGTCTTTCCCCCTCTTGTCAGTGAGCAGACATAGTAAGTGCTCTGAGTTAAGCCATCCTTTAAATTGTAGCATTTAGTCTTTTTCTCCACTACCGCCCACTGCAACCACCCATCCTTCCCACCCATTCATACTTATCACTTCCTTTAAGACGCTGCTTAACAAAACACTTCCTCCAACAATTTCCCCTGGATGACTCTTCTGTTTCTCATAAACTGTTTTATCCCTCTAGTATTAGTATGTACACTCTGTGTTCCATTTGTGAACACTTCATCTCCTCCTCTAATTGTACCTACACTGTAAAATCTCTAAAGCTGAGAGCCCTCACACCCCTAAAGACTTAGCAGAAGACTGTGACCCTGTAGGCATTAAATGTACCCTTTGAGTAAACAGTCTACTTGCCCAATCTTGCTGGGCTAGAAGTCTTTCTTTTTTTCTTCCTTTTTTTTACGAGAGAAAGAGAATCAATTTTTATTTATTAATTTATTCATCTGGTTTATGTTTCTCCAACACTTTGTTGTGTATGTGGTGCTGGGTATGGGGTGCCTGGATCCTTGCGCATGCCAGACAAGTGTTCTACAACTGAGCTACCTCTCCAGCACTAGAAGTTTTTATTCTATACTTTGTGCATTTCTATCAAAATATGATGTCTAAGTCCCCACAGTTAAGACAATCTGAGAAGATCTATATGTACATGTAGCTCTTCAGGCAGGGAAAGTAGTTTATCTGAGCAATGAAAGGCGGAGCCACCTGAGGGTCTGAATCATCAAGATGGCCATCCAACCTTGCAAGCATTCAGAGTGGGGTAGGGATGGACAATGCTTGATGAGGGTCCACTGCTTTCCTCTCCTGGGCCTGGGACAGACATGAATTGACCACATGATTCTTACCTGCTGAGCCTGAGTACAATCTTAGTAGCCTTTCTAATACAACATTCCAGATGAATCATGTCCACCTTGTCTATTTCTGAGAAGAAATAGGGTGGCATATGAGCTGAAAACCCTGCCATAGGGAGAAGGGACACAGACAATTTTTTCCCCCAAAAAAACCAAAGAACATAACACATGGTGTCTACTGCTTCTCAGCCTCTGCATATTTTAGAGGCTGGATGGGTAGGGGAAAGTTAGGTATCTAAAGTTGAATAGTCAAGACAGAATAAAGAAGAAAAAATACTTGTACTTTAATGACTGTGTCAGATTCACCTTACCCATTACTTTTTAATCGTCTAAGAATGATTTATTATGTGACGAGGCTGCTTTTGTTTGGCATGGTAAAATACATGAATAGGAAATGACTTCACTGGGATTTCTAATTTAAATAAATAAATAAATAAATGGCAATAGTTATATCCAAGGAGCTGATTCAGTTCTCAATGAACCAAAACAACTTGTAACAACTCAGATGCAAAATGACCAGCAACAAGAATTACGATGGAAAGTCAATTACCTTTAACTATAAGCAATCTTATTGGCATTTATTAAAACAAATGATACCTCAATAACAGAGAAAGGATGGATCAGTTGATTAATCTTTCACTCATAAGAATCTATTTTCAGAGCCTCTGTGTCTCTTAAGTCAAATATACAGACAATCATAAAGCAGGAAACAATAAGTCAAGGCCTAAGCAAAAGACTGAGTAGCACAATGGACATCTGTGAGTTTTGATTGTCCCAGCATGCATTCCCCATTATGCTAGATCAGCATTCTGATCACCTCTGGGAACGCTGCCCCCAAAACTCAGTCCAGAAGGTATAGATGGATCCCTACCACCAAGAGGGGACAAATGACTAATAAATGTATTTCATCAGATGAATGAACCTGGGGCCAATCGCTGATTCAACTCAAGGCCCAGATTTTAGAACTATTGAAGGAATTATTGAAGAAGACCTTTTTAAAAATGCTGCTGGCTTGCTGAGATGGTAAGATATAAATATGAGCTTTTGGTGGCCATCCTAATCATGACAAAGACCAGCCATGCCCAAGTATGACACTAACTTGATGAAAGAAGAACTATGAGAAGACAGAAACAGAATTCTATCTTTGAGCATCTGGATGCAGCAATTCCTAAAGACAAATAGCTCTTAACTTTTGAGGCAGGTAAGCCTGGACTCCTCATTTTCATTAAGTCACAGTTGGAGCTGAGTTCACATCACTTGCTAAATAAAAGACTAATGACTATATACAAAGAGCTTATTTCATTTATTAGGAGTTGAACCTATAAGTTTCTGCATCTCTGAGTTAGAAAACTTAAATTCCAATACTAATGGGCTATTACTTCATGTGATGAGCCTAGAAATACCTCTTTTTCCCTTTGTTTTCTCATTGATAAAACAGTGATTAATAATGGTAGTCCACATGAAAGGTTTTTAACATCATTAGTCAATAGAGAAATATAAATCAACTACAGTGAAATATGACTTCCTATATACAACAATGGCCAAAATAAAAAAGAGAAATTAACAATTATTTCCAAGGAGGTAGAAAAATTTGGAACCTCTTTCATTGCATGTAGGACTGTAGAATGGTACTTTGGAAAACTGTCTGGAGTTCCTCCAGGGGGTTAAACTGCACTACCACACGACTCAGCCATTCTCTGGTATATATCACAGAGGGGGTGGGGTGTGGAGATCCAAGTATATGCAAAAACAAACAAACAAAATCCAAAGAAATATTCATAGAAGCATTATTTGTAATGTGTAAAAAATTGAAACAATACTACATTTACACCTGCTGATGGATGGATAAGAAATGTAGCATATACAAATGATGGAATATCACTCAGCCTTTGAATGAAATGAAGTGCTGAGACATTCATGGTAAAACTGGGATGTACCCTGAAAACATTATGCTAAGTGAAAGAAGCCAGACACAAATGAAGCCATACTGAATGATTCCATTTACAGAAAATTTCCAGAATACACAGACAGGAAGTAGACAAGCAGTGACCAGGACCTAGGAGGGAAGGATGCAGAGCAAACTGCTAACATGTACGGGTTTCTTCTTTGGTTGATAATAATGTTCTGGAATTAGGAAATGGTGACAGTTGTACAACTTTGTGAAGATACAAAAACCTCAACACTGCACACGTTAATAGGGTCATTCTTACAGGATGTGAATTCTCTCAATTAAAACAAGTTTTATTGTTTATTCTCATGGATGGCCATGCATATTGAAAGAAATGTCTAAGAAGAAAAGATTCATGGAAATGCAAAAGCCTATTGTTTTTAAAGCTTTAGCAAGCATTAAGAGACTGGGAAAACAAAATCATGAAATAGATTTTCTTAGGTCTCTTGGCTTCCTTTGCAAGAGGAAATGGTCAACAAATATACAGCAGGCACACACAAAAGCTATTTGGAGACCTCTTGAGGTTAACAGCATACAACATACAGCCACTGCCCCAGCTAGGCCAGGAATATTATTTATGCCACCCTCACACAGCTGTATCAGTCTCCATTAAACATTCAGAGCCTCCTTGTTAATAAACTACATTATGAGCCGGATGCATTGTCTGGGAGAAAGTGCATTGTCCAAAACACTGCCCCATTATTACAGAAAATGCAGAATATAATTAGTATTCCTCTTTGCATAAGCCACAGCTTCCAAAAGTGGTGCCACATTATAAAGCCTTAATTAATAAACAAGAGTTGGGCCATGACCGGTTACACTTATCTGAATTTCATATTGTGAAGAAAGGCCACTGTTGAAATCCCGTTTACAAATATCTAAATTCTGGCTGGCCTACATGAAGACAATCTAAACAGAAAGCCTGAGAATTCTGTGTTGCTAATAGCATTGTGTTGGTACACCAACAATTGCAAACGATTAACTGCTGGGACATAAACCATCCTGAGAAATGCTCATAGCCGAATGTTGATAACATTGTATTTCAGCTGTATTATATGGTGCAATTCTTCTATTTGTTCATATGCATTTCCCATTTAATAGATGGAGGAGCCAGGGTGGCTTTTCCTATCTCTGTGAAGCCTTAAATGTGACAAAAGGAAAAAAAATCGAGCTGGCAAAAAAATAAAAAAGATCAATGTAAGGTAGGGCTGGCTGGGAGCAGGGTTACATCACAATGGAGTGTAAGTATACATTTCCTTCTTGCAATTCCAGCTGGGTTTTATTGATTTTCTCCTAACCTAACCCCAAAGGGAAGTCCTTTATACAAGCCCTGAGCATTGAACTAATATTTGGGACTATAATATTGAGCAGCCTAGTTTATGAGCCTCGGCTATAGAGGCATTTGCATTAAACTGCACTCACCTGATTAAAATCCATCAACTCAACCATCTTGAGGATTATAGAGAAACCTGTTACACTCAGCTGGCGGGACCCTGAATACTGAGGTGGGCAGCAAGAAGTCAAACCAGGAGGGGAACACAAGAACAGGGTGTGTGTTGAAAAGCAGATCGCATTAAAGACTGCCAGTGCTCAAATCTGAACAGTCCTAAGCCTACTGCAAATACAGAGCTGTGTGAACATGATAATTCTTTCAACAAAGTCTGCAACATGGCTTACAGGGCCCTATGAAAACAAGGGTGGTGGAGATAGTGTTACAGCTCAGTGAAGAGAGACTGGCCAGGCTCCGGAGTGTAGCACGCACAGGAAGCCCAGGAAATGGTCCTGGTCCCACTTAGCAAGAGTCACAAAACCCAGGCCTGGGGATTCAGCGCCTGTACAAACTGTTTCAGCTCACTGCCATTTCCATCAGCTCCAGGCTCTGAGCACAGCCTCAGAGTTCTGTCAGTGTCAGCAGGACCTGCTCCAGCATGACCGCAAAGGTAGCGTTGGAATCAGTAATCCACTGTAAGTGGCCACCTTCATGTATTTGAAAAAGAGCTATCCCTGGGACACTGGTTCAAGTCTGAGAGATCTGTTCCATTGAGCTGTGTGATCTTAGACAAGCAGTCTTGCTTGGCTTTGAGTCAGAGAGTGGCAGCTGGCCATAAACACAAGGTGAGTGAATGAAGGGAATAAAACCTCCAAGGCAGGATTCCACACCCCCAGCACCATGGATGGCTGAGATGGGATAGCTCTGTGAGGGCTGCCCTGTGCACTATAGGGTATTTCCAGCATCCCTGGCCTCCACCCTAGGTAAGAATGGCACACACACAGCCCCTCCATTACGACAAGCAAAATAGTCTTCAAACAATACCAAATGTCTCAGGGGGGCTAAAATACTTGCTGTTGAGAATGTCTGAATCATTTTCCAGAATTTAGATCCCAGAAGCTATACTGATAGAGTGTATACTCCCATACAGTAACCCTAATCAATAGGAAAATTTCCACAGATACCTTCAACATCACTACAATTTCATTTTGACAAATATTTAAGTGAGCACCTATTATCTTCCAAGTAGAAAGATAAATAGAAAGCACCTCCTGCCTGAGGTGCTCACAATCCAAGTGCAAATCAACACTTTCACAGCCCAACAAAGCAAAATGGGAGAAGGATGTTTAGATAACTATCTTTCCAGTACATAGCAGAATATCCTTCTGTGTTACTGGACAGGGGGACTACATATAAAGGTAGGCAAGAGTCAGAACATACTTCTTTGCTGTTAAAAGATGACTTCTTATCTCAGAGTCGCTAACCTCTGAGTGAGTTTTGGGTCGTTTTGATTCATTTTAGTTTTCTCCAGTTTGTTTCTTGTTGAGTGGGAGAAGTCTCAAAGTGAAAAGAGGACCTTGTGAAGTGCTTTAGTCTAAAGCACAAGCCAAAACAGACAGCTCTGGAATGGGCTCCCTGGGTTTAAGTCTGGATTCTGCCACTTGCTTGCTGTGTGACCCTCGCCAGTCCCTCCAATCAGTTGATCCTTCTCTGATGAGAGACTCACTGCATCCCATTACAGAAGCAGTAGCCATGATCACTTATATTGCTGCCTCCATTTTATTATGGCCTGAATTTCCTTTCTAACTGTGGCAAAACACACAAAACATACACTTGGCCACTTTAACCATGTTACGTGAGTAGTTGAGGGCATTAAGTATAAGAAACTTGCATTGTTCATACCACTGTCACTGTCCATCTCCAGAATTTCTTTTACCCTCTCACACTGAAACTCTCCACTCCACTGCCCCTGCAACTGATCTTTTAAACCAGTCCTTGTCCAGCAAAATAACTTCTGAAGAAAGGAGAACAAGCCTCTGTAAAAGGAACTAAAAGCATCTAGAACCCTTAGTATCCTGAAAACGGTGCTTAAGATGGCAGCTGGGGGTGAGGTCGACAAGTTTAATATCCATCAACCAACTCATGCAGGAACATTCTAAGTGATTCGCTGGCCCCACCACCCCTCTTCAGGCAAATGATTCCTGGCCATGGAGCTGCCCACATTACGAAGGATGCATACGGTGTACTCCCTCTTTAGGCAAATACTAAAGCATCCAATCAATATTATTCTGGAAGGAAGTCCTGGGACATTTATATTTTGGTAGCTTGGAATGGAGGGAAAGGACAACTTGTTGGGTCTAAACTACCAAAGACACTCATTTTTCTATAGAAAATAAACAAATATTGATTGAGACTCTACCTGCTTTCGCAGGAGCATTCTGGAGTGGAAAACTTTCTGATTTATAGTCAGCATCTCAAAATCGCTCAAGAGTTCCTCATTTCACCTCGAGCCCCCACTGCAGCACCTACTGTGTTGTGCCAAGTTATTTCTCATCCTTCTCATCCTCTGTCATTTCTGACAGTGGCTCTGACCCCATCGCTATGAGTTTAAGGAGTCTGTAGACAGGAACCATGTCTGAGCTGTCAGCACTTTGCCTGATCATCTTCCAGCGAGTGGCCAGGCAGAAGCATGCAGTTAAGGATGCCCCGAAGCAGACTGTCGAGAAAACTGAGTGCAGTGAGAGGCATTCTGAGCGCCCCAGCTGAATCTAGTTCCGCTGAACTGCCAGTGGGACACCCCAAGCTGATAACACGCGAGACACATCTGTCATCAAGTGTCTAGGCATATTGACCTTGCAACACCCCAGAGGCACATGTTCTTGCAGCTCTGTGACTTTTGCCTGTCGGTCACTTCACCTGGAATGCCCTTTCCCTCCTTTCTCCTTCTTATCCATTCTTTTTTTCTTTTTTTTTTTTATTTTTAGAGAGAGAGTCAATGAGAGAGAAAGAAAGAATCAATTTTGTTTAGTTTTTCATGTGGCTTTCATTGCTCCGACACTTTGTTGTGTACCTGGTGCTGGGGTTTGAACCCACCGCCTCGCACATGCCAGGCGAATGCCATAACTGCTGAGCCACCGCTCCAACCCTGTTCTTACTGATTCTTTAGGACAAGCAAAATACAGCCTCCTTTGAAAAGTCTTTCTGTTGCCCCTAAGGCAGAAGTAGAGAGGTCTATGTTGAGACCAACAAAAAAGACCTAGAAATCTCCACTCTGAATCTGCACTATGATTTGCTTCACAGGATCACCATACTGTTCTCCAAGTCTGACTATCCATCGTTGTGACCAGGGGGCTTTTGAAAGATAAACGCCTAGCTCCCTTCCAGTTGACAGCAAGTCAGGAGTTTGAGACTCCAGAAGCTGCACTTACTGTTTAGAAGTTTCCTAGGATAATGTGATGCTAAAGGGAACCTAAGAGCCAGACACTGCTACTGATCAGCTGGGTGACTTCCAGCAAGTCACGGGGCCTCTCTGTGCCTGTTCTCTCCTCCGTGGAATTGGAAGAAATAAGGACTGTCTCACAAGAGCTTGGAAAGGACCAAATGAGGGAATGAATGCAAAATCCTTAAATGATGTCTCAGTCACTGGAGCTATGATGACAATTTTGAAGAATTTCTTTTAAAAAGCTGCTCTCTACTTGGCAAAACCAATAGCCTTAACTTGTAAAACCTTCCATCAGAGAAAGATTTAGTCAAAGAGCAAATGGGTTTCAAACCAGGATGATAGCTTGGAAAAATCAAAAGGGACATTGAGAAGTAGCCCCCATAGCAAGCAGGGTATGAACATGTAATTCAGTTTCTCTGAAGGCCTCTATTCTTTATTCCCATTGTCCATTTCTGATTAAAAGGATCCCCTAGTAGCTGAAAGCATTAACATATGTAAGTCCATCAAATGGTGGCTATTGTAGAGAGCTACCCCACTTTGTAAAATTAGTTAGGCTTTTATGTCCCTCCTAGAATAATGCTTTTAACACTTCAATACCTGTAATAAAGTATTTGCACCAAAAGAAAAAAAATGTGTTCAGGAACAGCAGGCTATCATAGTGCTCTGCTTTCAGGAGCCCTGGGCTTAACTGTTTCTTAAGCTGACAATGAGTTACCACGTTTGCCTTTAGTTAAAGGAAACCAAACAATGACTCTGTGAACCTCAGCTCAGAGCGAGGAATGCTCAAATATGGACTGGTTTGCATCGTGTAAGGATACCAATCCACAGGACACCACGACAATCCCAGTTTATCAAAATCCCATACAGAGGAATTTCCCACGGCAAGCGATGGAAAACTCGGAGATGCTGTCAGATGCTGTTCAGAAGTAAAAGAAGGATGCCTACCTGCCTTATCCGTCCTTCCCAATGTCTGCCCAGATGCCCAACTTGGGAGCACATGATCCTCCAGACTTGATGTCCCCTTTTTGGGAAGGCTAATTCTTGGAGGGCTCATCCTGCCCCCTTTGACAGAGTGAGCAGAGCAGAGTGCAAGGCACTGCAGCAGTGGAATTATAAACCCTGGCTCTGGGGGCAGTGGAGTCTGCTTGGAATTCACTCATTAGCTGGGCAACAGGCTTGGAAATCCTGTTTCTTTTTCTGTTAGCAAAATGAGAACAATAGAAAATGCACACCTTCTAAGGTCATGGTGCATATCATCTTATAGATAAAGCCCTTAATATGCACTTAATAGAAACTAGTTGAGAGTGAAAAAGCATACTGAAGCCAGATATCATGCCTGAATCCCTATTTAACCTGCTTGTCTTCCAGAAGAATCAGGTGAAGTATGTTTTTTTTCATTGCCTCAGGTTTGATCAGCAAGAGGCCACCCTCTCTAGCCTATCCATCAAGTAGAATGTCAGGAACTGCTCAGGGGCAAATGAATCAGTGACAAGAATAGCCCAAGGCAATAATGATCTTTGTTCTTGAGATGTGCAGAACTGAAAAGCATCCTGTCACTATGCGATTAAGATCAGATATGTGTCATTTGGCCAAAAACCTCCACCTATGAGAAGGCACCCACCAGACTGATCATCCATTTCCTATATAAGCCACTTCTAACTCAGCCTCCTGGCAGGATGGAAAATCCCTGCGATCTTTCGATCAGCCAGTTAATTGTAATAAAGTTCTCTGCCACCACCTTGCCTCTTGACTGAGTGACTGCTGTCACGGGGTGAGTGTGACAAGCCTTTTGTGCAGTAACAGTATTGTTTTGATTACTGTATCTTATTATTGGTAGTAAAATCAAGGGAGGATCAGCATAGTAGGAGCCTCCTCTGGATGTCATTGTGCTAGGTCCTGAGAGCACAAGTGCAAACAGTATACACACAATCTGCACCTCCACGAAGCTTATAGTCTAGCTCAGAAGCACAAAAAGAGTGCTTTGTTTACACTGCACTTTATTTAGAAATAACACAAAATGGAGCAAACAAAATGGAGCACAGAAGTCCAGATTTCTAGCTTCTCTTTGAAAACAGCAGAAATTCTGGGAAGAAGAGACATCTCCCTCCATATGCCAAGCCTACAAAGTCCCAGGGCACAGCACCTGCCTTCTGCCTGAGTGTGGCCCAGAGGCTTCTCTAATTAAGAAAGAACTCCCTCTGGCTGCTGAGGGATCCAGGGGAATTGCGAGAGAAGGGAGGCTGAGGACACAGGTCGCCAGGACAAGGACTAAAGTGGGCAGGAGAAAGGAGGCTTGGCACTCACTCTCTTCTACAGGGTTTATTTGTCTCTCAGCTCAGCTCGCTTCGTTTGGCTGGACACAGAAAACCCTGGAGGGGAATTCTGATTCCAATGTGCTCTTTGCACAGCTAATTATTTGGGTCTCCCAGAAGGCTGACGAGAACAATGACTTTCCCAGCAGTGGCAGTTGGACTAGCTTAGTTCCCCTTTTTCACCCTGGGGTCAGAACCCAAGGAAGGGGAGCTATTTGTTTTGGCCTTAAACTAAATTTTCCCAGAGACACAGACAGATGTTCTGACCAGAGACCAGGAAGGCCACTATTTCAATGCCTCGTAAAGTTCCCTTCCCTTGGCTTTTCTAGCAGGCTACAAACCAAAAACAAGCATTTTTCCTGTTCAAACTGTTTACTTCTCTCTTTTGCAAACAGGGAGCAATGTTCAGGAAAAAGAAATTACTATATGCCCAAGAATTGCAGCCTTCCCCCCAAATGAGGTATTCTGTGTTTCCTAGTTAGATAGAGACAAGTGAAGAGGAAGCTAAGTGGGATGGATCAGGGAAAACTCATTTGCACACAACTTACTAACAAGTGTTTACAACTTCATTCTAGTAGGGGATCCATGACAAGTTCCTCAAAAAAGGGAAAAAGAAGAGAAAAATCAACACACTGCAGTCGTGAACCCAATAATAGAATGGATCGACCCTTTGGCAGCAGTCCCAGAGAAATTGTTACTACACCATATCCACCCTAAATCTGTCCCCATCAATGAGGTCCCCCATTTTTATTTTTATTTATTTATTTTAAAGAAAGAGGGACAGTGTGTGAGAAAGAGAGACAGAATCAGTTTTATTTAGTTTTTCATGTGGCCTTCGTTGCTCCAACACTTCGTTGGGTATGTGGTGCTAGGGTTCAAACCCGCATCCTTGCACATGCCAGGCAAGCGCCGTAACCCCTGAGCCACTGCTCCAGCCCAAAGGGTCCCCCATTTTAAACAGTAATGAAGATCTGTCTGACCCAATAGAGAATGAAATGAGAATACTTGGCTGCTACAGGATGCTTTTAGTCTTCCTGCATCTGAGCACATTTTTATTCTTGAAAGTTCTAATGGCAATTTGTCTGGAATTCTAATCAACTAGATAAATCCTTTGATGACAAGGAAAGGCCCATTTTCTGAACAAACTTATGGTGAATTTCATTGCTTCGTCCAATCACTTCATATAGTTACTAAGCATTACCCAGGCATCAGGCCCTATGGTACTGCTGCAGACACCAACGTGAGTCAAAACAAAGACAGGCCTTGTCCTCAAGGAGCCTAGAGTGGAGGCAGATATTAATCAAAAGACCTCATCAACAAAAAACAGACCCTCTGAAAGGTGTACAAAGAGTACTAGGAGGATCTATGACAAAGAGGTAGTCTAACTACGGGTAGAGAATGTGGAGTGGAGAGAAGGAGAATGCATCTTAGAAGAAACGGCACTTGAACTGAGCTTGAAAGCCAGGGGAACACATCATATGTTGATGGTACCAGATGTGCAAAGGCCCTGTGAAAATGAGCAGTGACTGAATAAAGCCACTGTGATAGGAGCAGAACATGCAACGGACAGAGAGATAGAGAGTTGGTGGAGATTTTATGGAGCGTTTCAAGGATTTTGAGCAACAAAAGCCATTTAGAGATTATTGTTAGGCAAGGTGTAATGATAGTAGTTCATGATCAGATTTATGGTTTGATAGAAATAGACGTGGGTTGTCAGGATGAGAGGGGACACAGAGTCTATCTAAATTGGCCAGGCAGTTTAGTCTGCCTTGCTTTACAGACATCTAGGAGGCATGATAATTTGGACTCGGATGCTATGGTGCTACAGGTGGTGAAGTGAAGTTGATATGTTCTAACAGTGTTTGCTATAGAACCAACCAATGTACTAGAATCATCTCAGCTGCTCAATACCAGTACTAGACTTCTAGAAAGGCCGAACCTAAAAAAAGACCTGCATATCCACACTCCCTCATCCCTGACAGCAGGGCACCACCATGTATTCTGAGTGGTCACAACTCTGTATTTGAACTTACATATTCTGAATAAGAATCCACAGGAAATCCATTAAGTAGGCCAGGGAAAAAATGCTCACCATTGAGCAATGACAAGAAAGATGATAACAAGCAGGCTTTCAGCTGAAGTCAGTGATTGTTGAATTTCTACTCCAGTGTCATTAGCACTGCTCATGATTTTTTAAAAAAACATTTTGGTTAATCAAAACTATGGGTCAATCAACTGTTCTACAACGACAGCTCCCGGAGCCATAAATCTTTGTTCTCGCCTGAAGCTGACGTGGTCTCAGTCCGCGGGAGAGTAAGCAGCAAAAGACAAATGTTTCTCTTCATTTCCCCCAAAGGGAGTTAAGCAATGAGTAATAAAAGGATATAAATTATTCACAATGCTTTCCAGAAGTTTATGATTCGGGGTTTGGAGAAAGACTGGTGGGAGAGGGAACTCTGAAGGAACATGTTTCTTTTGCAGATGAGGGATTGCGTTTCCCAGCTACCCCCAGCTCCCACACCAGGCCTTGAGCACTGGCAACAGCGGCCCCTGGTTCTTCCACAGGATGCATTGGTCATCCCTTGAGGGATCTTGGACCATCATTATTAACCTGCGGCCACCTGAGGAAAGCTCAGTTTAACCGAATCCGTTACTGAGGACTTTTGTAAAAATGGAGAGGGGAAGAGTGTTACAGAGAAAGCACTAAGGGAACACAAGAAAAGAATAGGGAGAGGACGGAAGGATGCCAGCTGGTGGGCAGAGAGAACGTTTTCTGTTTTGGTTTTACTTTTAGGGCCTAAGAAAGAGACAGCATGGGAAAGATATGGAAGTGGGTAGCATCAGAAGAGTTGTTTTTTAATTAATACATGTGGCCTGGATTAGAAATATAGCTTTCTTTCATAGTTTCTCAGAAATACACGTAAAGCAGGCCAGCTATTCTGGAGCTTTGCTCTCCTGCCAGAATGAGCTTCCCTGACTGTAACACACCAATACTAAACCATGTGCATCTTCCATTTGTAAGGACTAGAAACACATTTACTGAGCCTTCCAGATAAAGGCACTATACCTGGCACCGTTCACAGCAGAAAGGATTGGAAAGCCCTCTGTGATCCAGCCGTGGCTTACCTTCCAAGTTTTATCTCCTACTAATTCTTCAATATGAAGATCACAGTTGTTTCATTTTTGCCATTCACAAAAGCCCATGCTGTGCTTCCACTCCGTGCATGTGAACCTGTCGCTCTCTGCCCCAAACTCCCTTCCCCACTCATCCTGCAGCACTGCCTCTTCCAGTCTGCAACTGTCTAATCCCCACCCCACTGCAGATCTCAGCTGAGATGGTCCTTCCTCAAGATACCATTCTCAATGCAATCTGAGTCAGGTGTCCCTCCCCTGGCTTTCACCAGTAGTCTAGCTAGCATACAAGGAAAATCAGGTAATGCACAAGCTTTTCAATGACAGGAGCTAAATCCTTACCATTCCTATACGGCCAGGCTTCATCATAGTACGAGATACAAAATATCTAATAAATATTCACCGAATGAACAAAGAAAAACAATGCTTGATGCCCAAATCAGAAAAGAAAAACTTTTG
Organism: Aplodontia rufa; assembly: GCA_004027875.1. Classification (NCBI taxonomy): domain Eukaryota; kingdom Metazoa; phylum Chordata; class Mammalia; order Rodentia; family Aplodontiidae; genus Aplodontia; species Aplodontia rufa. Next base: position 59,322 of record PVKS010004396.1, on the reverse strand, counting down.
GTGTAGTTTGTAAACATAGAACATTTTAAAATATAACACGGCACAGGGAATTATGAAGTCAATCCCTAATGCGTAACAAAGGCAGAAGGGTTTGGCACACAGGTGCACACCTATACTTTCAGGGGCTCAGGAGGCTGAGGCAGGAGAATCACAAGTTTGAGGCCAGTCTCCACAAAACAGCAAGGCCCTAGAAAACTTAATGAGACTCTGTCTCTGAATAAAAAATAAAAAGGGCTGGGGATGTGGCTCAGTGGTAAAGTACTCTGGGTTCAATCTCCAGTACCAAAAAAAAAAAAGATAGGTAGAACAAAACAAAGATTTCCTTTGGCTGTGGTTGAAAGTAGTAACTTCAATTTAATGAGAATTTATGAACCATATACTATGTTAGTTGCTTTTGTAAATAATCTTTTTAACGTGGCAATATTATTCCCATTAACAAATGAGAAGCCCAAGGTTCACAGAGGTGAAGTGATTTTTCAAGGTCACATAACCTATAACCAGAAAAATTATAATTTGAAGTATGATTCAAAGATTTCAAAATACTGGGGATGAGAAGGTGGGTCTCTCAGGAAAAGTGAAAACATGTTTGAATGTGCAAAGGCGATCCAGGGCAACATATGACCTACCAATTAAAAAAGAAGAAGAAGAAAGAAAAAAGATGAGAGTGATGGAATGGAATGCTAGAGTCACGTAGAAAGCAAACCGTGATTAGATTATCGGGCCTTGAGGGCCGGGCTCTGGGACTTGCTTCTTTCCACGAGAACCAAGGATCCATTAGCGGCTTTGGAACAGAAGAAATAATCCCAGATGAGACATAGGATGGATTGAGGGATAAGAAAGAAGTTTGCAGACAAAGCAGCAGTTGGGAAGGAGGATTTTTCCTCTACTCCTATGTCACATCCACAGCCTGGCTGTGCCAGGGCACTGGGATAGGTTGTGGAGAGCCCAACACAAGTGCCCAGAGATGGCATGGGAGACAGGTGGTTTATTGTAGAAGCTTACAAGAGATCAGTGACGGCACCAAGAAGAATTCAGGGGCAAGAGGACAGACACACGGACAGCACCTCCATCCCTCCTGGTGCTTTGCTCAGCCCTCCCCTCACCCACCCAGGCCTCACAGTGTTTTGTCTAGGGGTGGTTGGGCTGGATGAGTGACATGCATTCTTTCCAGTTGCTGCTGGGAGAGGGGTTTTCTATATCAGGCTGCAGAAGCAGGGACATCATCACTGTTGCTTAGTTTGCATGTTTGACCAGCATCTCGAGTAGCAACCATCCTGATGTACATGCCAGAAGGCAGCTTTCTGCAGATAACACGAACTTGCCCTAGTTCCCAGTGTGCAGAGAGAGGGCCAGTGTCCTTCTAGATAATTTGTATCTGGACTTTCCAGCTCAGCCTTGCTCTCCCTGTTCCCTGAACTTGGCTAGGTTTTGGGGAGCACAAAGTGGGCATTCAGGGACATGGTGTTTTAATGTCCCTCTTTTCTTTAAGGATGATATACTTCTTGTGTTCAGGATTTGGGGCTTGCAACTAAATTGACAACAGAAAAATTAAGGGGAGACAAAAGTTTATTCATATGCATATGGGTCCTTACAAAACAAGTAGCTTGATAAATGGTTAAAGTTAGAGGCCTATATGCCTGATTTAGTAGGGGAAAGGCATGAGGGAGAAAGGGCCTTTATTAGAGGAACAGTTGGTTTCTTTAAGAGAAGACAAATGGGAGATAAGGAAGTTTGTAAGAATGTTCACTCATGCACACAAAAAGCATTTTTCTATCTTCTTCATTCCCATAAAACTTCCCAGAGAGGGGGTTTATGGCAGGTTTAGATTTTGCTGTTCTTTTGTTTTTATTTTCAGTGCTAGGCATTGAACCCAAAGCCTTGAACATGCCAGGCAAGCTCTGTACCATTCAGCTTAGTGAACCAGCACTTTTATTTTATTTTTTTATTTTTAAAAAATGCCTAAATTGCTAAGGCTGGCTTTGATCTTGGGCTACTCCTATCTCCACCTCTCAGGAAGCTGGGAATACAAAGCATAGGTTTGTTTAATCTTAAGTCTCCTTTCTGGAAGTAAATGCTACTCTGCAAAAGGAATTTCTGGAAGTTTCCATCCCAAAAGTTTCTGGTTTTAGTCAGGCCAGAGAATCTTGGAGAAGGCTTCTTTCTGTACCTGTAGATTCCTAAATGTCTTCAGGTCAAAATAATCTTCATGCCAACTCAAATTCTGAGTGGGTCCCCACGTTGTCAACTAGGAGTCTGGTACAAACTGCCTGACTCTGAGGGCACTGATTGTGGGGAATGGAGTGGAAAGGATGGATTGAAGCCACCATGTGAGAGAAAACACCAACAGGGACTGGTTTGATGAGAAAAACTACATGTTGAAAAGAAACTGCAGGGAAAATCTCTAGAAGACAGTTGAAAATGTGGGAGCAGAGAACCAGACCGTGACCAGTACATGAAATTCAATCTGGGAGTCACTTCCCTACATGTGAGAGCTGAAGCCACGGAAAATGTGGACCTCTCTTCAGGAGCTACAGAACAGCAAGCTGGGGAGGGACACAAACCATAGTTAATACTCCCATTCAGATGAAGGCAGATGGAGCCCAACAAGTGAAAGATACTGAAGAATTCAAATCTGTGCTCACTGTGAACAAGGCCTCATGTCAGGAACCTTTTATGTGTTATTTTATGAGGTAGGTACTGGCTCTATTTCATATAAACTGAGGCTGCGAAGTAAGTAACTTATTCCAGACCTTAGGTGACTCAAGACTTAAGCAGTAGGTGACAGAGGTGGGAGCAAAGCCATGTGTGACTCAGGGAACATCTGGCTCAGCTCATGCTGCCTGCCTGGACAGGGCTATGGCATGGAGGCTACCAGAGGGAGAGTTTTTTGGTGTGGAAAGGATGAATTCAAAGGCAAAGAAGACTAAGAAGAGGCCCTGGCATTTGGAGATTCATGTCCTAGAGGTAGTTGTAAAGACCTAAACATGTGCTGTCTTGACATCTGCAGAAATTAGAAGGACCTGCAGTGACCTGTCCATTAGAGCTCCTCCCCATGTGCTCCGGTGCATAGCTCCTCAGCCACACAATCCTTCTGATCATGGGGAGCAGGCACAGTCCCTGCTTAGAACTAGGTGGCTGGCTTCAGTTTCCTGTCAGCGACTTCCCTTAACAAATCCACCACATCCTCTTGAGACTACAACGCCTGGCTCTCACAGCCTCTGATTATTCACTTTGTTCCCAAGAGCAATTCCCATGTGACCTTGTGTAGCATACAATGTCCTTCTCCCCAGGCTGCAAGTATAGACAACTAATAAACTCCTGTCAATCTCTCCTGTCCAGCACTGGATGTCATGTGTTCAGCCAACTCTAGGGCCCCAGAATAGGAATCCTTCTCTCTACCCACATGGACAAGTGGTGATTAAAACAATAACAGACAGCAAAGTGTTCGCTGTGAAAATTCCCTGGGTGAAGACCTTCATTTTAATAACTATTGGCTTTATTACAACTTTGGAAATCTGAGAAACGGTTGGCTACTCTTTTCTACTCTTGCATAGGAGAAACTGAGGGATAGAGAGGTTAAACGTCTACTTAGGTTGAGGCAGCAGCAGAATCTTCCTTTACTTTAATGCCATTTTCTTTTCCAGTATTTTCCTGACCAGCTCCTGTACAGAGTCTGTATAAGAATCATGTATATCCAGAATTTATAGGAAGCCACTGCAGATAATAACAATGAAGCAAAAAGCCTATCAGAAAAATAAGCAATGAATATGAATAGGAATAGGTAATTCCCTCAGAAACAAAAAGAATGTCAATAGTGAGAAAATGTTTAACCTCATTATTTTTTTATTTATTTTTTATTTTTTTTAATTTTTATTCATTAAACAAGGTCTTACAATTAGGAGGGATTCATTGTCAAACAATCAAAGACAAAAGTATAATGACAGAATAAGCCAAGGCTGCTGCCAGGCTCTTGGGGTCCCCATGGTTCTATGTTTTACCTGACTTAAGCCCCAAGTTAATTGGACTTCTCCTAGAAGTTGGAGGTTCCCCTCTGATTAGATTCCCCCATGCTACCTCACTCTGGTCTCCTTGATGTCTTTCCTGTTCCCTTCTCCCCTCTCTGCCCCTCTCCCTACATCCCCCAGGAACCTAGGCAAGGTTCCCCTAAATCATGTAAAAATTTATACATGTTGAGATAGTTGTTAGGTTAGCCATCTATCATACTGTTTTCACTTCTATTCTAGGTTCCACAAATGAGAGAAAGCATTCAGCCTTTGAGTCTCTGAGTTTGGGATACTTCACTTGGCATAATTTTTTCCATCTCCATCCATTTGGCTACAAATGCCATAATATCATTTTCTCCAATAGCTGAATAGTATCCCATTGTATATATGTACCAAAGTTTTTGAATCCACTCATTAAGTGAGGGGCATCTGGGTTGGTTCCATAATTTAGCTATAGCAAACTGAGCTGCTATAAACATTGAAGAAGCTGTATCTCTATAGTAAGTTCAATCTAGCTCTTTTGGGAAGACACCCAGGAGTGGGATAGCTGGGTCAAAAGGTAGTTCCAGCCCTAATTTTTTAAGGAGTCTCCACACTGCTTTCCAGAGTGGCTGTAGCAGTTTGCAGTCCCACCAGCAATGTAAGTGTTCCTCTTTTCCCACAGCCTCACCAGCACCTGTCATTGTTTATATTTTTCATTCTTGCCACTCTGACTGGAGTGAGGTGGAATCTCAGTGAAGTTTTGACTTGCATTTCTCTTATTGCTAGTGATGTAGAGAATTTTCTTATATGTTTATGGGCTTTTTGGACTTCCTCCATTGAAAAGCTTCCTTTTTTATTCCACAGCCCATTTATTAATTGTATTATTTGTGATTTTGGTATTTAGTTTTTTGAGTTCTTTGTATATTCTGGGTATTAGCCCTCTGTCTGAGGTGTAGCAGGCAAAGATTTTCTCCCATTCTGTAGGTTCTCTCTTGAGACTCTTGACTAAATCCTTAGCTGTGCAAAAGCTTTTTAGTTTAATTGCATCTCATGCATTTATTCCTTATTTTACTGCTTGCACCATGGGAGTCCTGTTAAGGAAGGCTGTGCTGACCCCTGTCATGTAATGTTGATCCTACTTCTTTTTCAAGCAATTGTAGAGTTGCTGGTTTAATATCCAGATACTTGAAACATTTTGATTTACTTTTTGTGCAGGGTGAAAGGTAAGGATCTATTTTCATTTGTCTACATATGGATGTCCAATTTGTCCAACACCATTTGTTAAACAGGCTATCATTCCTCCACACTATGCTTTTGCCTCCTTTATCAAAAATCAGATAGTAAAAGGTTTGAAGGTTCATCTCAGAATCATCTATTCTATTCCATTGGTCTTCATTTCTGTTTTGATACTAATACCATGCTGTTTTTGTTACCATAGCCTTGTAATATAATTTCATGTCAGGAATTGAGATACCACCTGCTTTCTCCTTCTTGCGGAGTAATGTTTTGGCTATTCTGGGTCTTCTGTTATTCCATACAAATTTGAGTATTGCTTTTTCTATATCCATGAAGAATGACATTGGTATCTTGATAGGGATTGTATTAAATCTGTATAGGGCCTTGGGTAGAATGGCCATTTTGATGATATTGACTCTACCTAACCATGAATACGGAATGTTTTTCCATCTACTCCGATCTTCTGTAATTTTTGTAAAGTTTGATAGTTTTCATTGTATAGATCCTTGACAACCTTTGTAAGATACATGCCCAAGTTTTTCATTTTTTTGGAGGAGAAGGTGAATGGGACAGATTTCCTGATTTCTTCTTCAGTGGCCTTGTTGCTGGAGTATAGGAAAGCTAATGATTTATTGATGTTGATCTTATAGCCAGCCACTTTGCTGAAATTTTTTATAAGCTCTAGAAGTCTTCTGGTGGAGCTTATAGGGTCTTCTAGGTAGAGGATCATGTCAACATCAAATAGAGACAACTTGACTTCCTCTTTTCCTATTCAAATTATTAACCTCATTATTAATCCAAGAGATTCAAGCAAAAATTACAACAAACCATTTCTTGGTATCTTGGAATCTATCAGGTTGACAAAGACGTGGAAGGTTTATGCTGCCAAGTATTAGAGAAATTTTAAAAAACTTAAGATTATCATAAGCAGATAGGATGGAGAGAAATTAGTAAATTTCAGAAAGAAAGGGCAGCAATGATATGTTTTATGTAACAATTTCATTTTTAGGATATATCTCCAGGAAAAAAAACTTGCCAAATAATCCATGAAGGTATATGGATGAAGATACCTCTTCTGTTGTTCTTTATAATATGCAAAATTAGAAATAATAAAATATCCACCAATAAGGAATAGGCTAATTGTGGTATATCTATAAAATAGAATACTATGTGGTTTTAAAAATGATGTTGTCCATGCATATCTATCAGTAGTAAAAGGCAATACTTTATTTAAAAAATATATTATTAAACTGCATGTAGAATGTTATACTACAATGTAAATTTTACATCTATAAATTTTGTATTTTTCTTTCTTTTTTCTTATGTGGTACTAGAGATTGAACCTGGGACGCTCTACCATTGACATACATTCCCAGCCCTTTTTAATTTTTATTTTGAGATAAGATCTTCCTTACTTGCTTAGGGGCTAAGTTGCAGAGGCTGACTTTGATCCTGAGATCCTCCTGCCTTAGCCTCCCCAGTTGCTGGGATTATAGGTATTTGCCATCACACCTGACAAAAATCTTGTGTTTTTTATATAAATGCTTAGGAAGATATTTGGAAGGAAGTTTGCAAAATTTTAATACTCTGAGTGTTCAAATTTCAGGTCTTATCCTCTTTAGTTTACTTCAAAGACACACATGATAATCAGGAAGAGGGAAAAAAAAGCTATTTTCATTTTGTTGGGGTGCTATGTTTTGGATGAAAGGTATCCCCCCAAAAGCTCATGTGATAAAATGCAGAAAAGGCTGAGAGATGAAATGATTAGGTTTGTCTCTCAGCATTCTGGCAATGCCTTGGGCTGCTTCCCTCCACCACACTCTTCTCCCATGATGTTCAGCCTCACCTGGAGCCCCCCAAGGAAGGAGCCAGCGTTCTGTGGACTAAGACCTCTGAAATCAGAATCCCCTAAATAAACTTTTCCTCCTAAAATTCTTCTTGTTTGGTCTTTTTAGTCGCAGCAATGCAAAGGCTGATTAAAATAGGGAGAAAACACAGAGCAATGAATGTGTTATCTCAAGAGGAAAAGAATACTTCAGAAAGAAATTACACAAATTACATATGGTGCTTTGGTTTTGCACTAAATTTTTGCTTCCCAATAAATAAATATGCAATCCTGGAAAGAAGAGAATCAATCATGCACTCTGCTTTTCATAGAAAGCAGAGAAAACAGGCTTCTGTGCCCCTGGCCGGGCAGGGGTGGGGGGCAGAAACCAGAAGGAGACTTAGGTCAGGAGACCAAGCTGCCAGCCTCTCTGATGGAAAAGGAAGTGACAGGGTGGAAAGTGAGACTTCTGCTCTAACTTCTTACAATCACTAATTTTTGCTTTTATTCAAAAGCATGGCTCAGGATGAATTTCACTTTTAGAACTTGCACCTCCTGATAGCAAACACTACTGTTTTCAATTCCATCCATTCTTCTTTGCTGTTAATATGCTTTGTGAAGGCACATGTACCTTATGAAATATGATTCTCAAAATTTAACTAAGAAATCGGTTACTGGTTTAGTCTCCCAATTCCATCACCTGAAGAGTGACAAAACACAGCTCACAGAGTTCAATCCTAAAAGACAGACCATTAATTTAGTTATTGTGGGGGAAGAAAACACAAACTCTACCATGGCACTGTAGAAATGTCGAAACAGAGATCACTAGGTGTCCTGTTGGACACATGTCATGCTCTCAGTCATAATTTCTCTGACAGCGCTAAGAGAAGTGATCTGCATTGCCCTCCTAGGTCTTTAAGAAGGCAAAACTTAATCCATCTGCAGGCAGTTGTGTCGTTGACCCCAAGGTTAGAACAGATTCAGATACAACTCCGGATGGCAGGTGATTGTACGAAGGTGAACTACAGGCATTCACACAGCGTGGCATTGTCCTTTAAATCTTTTTTATGAGGCAGATACAGAGGCTGGCAAACCATTTTCTCACCACAGAGGAAATCCAGGCTAAAAAGGAAAATAAGAAGTTTATGAAGTATTTAAAAAAATAAAGCTATGGAGTTAGGGAGTTATGGATTCAGTTCCAAGCCATTAATTCTTTTATTCCCCAACTTGGAGCTGGCTGAAGATGCACAGGCCTCTGGCAGGTGACAGCAACACTCATGTCCAGAACAATCAGAAAGAAGGAAAGGAAAGGCTGGCAAGGCACGAGTCAGGCCCACACATTTGGAAGTTAATTTGTACGGGGATCTGGAATTCAATAATCTCACATCCCCCAGGGAATGATCAGCTTCCCAGTTTCATCAGGGAGTTCTACATTAAGTGGTCTTCTGGTAGGCCAGGCATGCCATTCTTCTCTTGAAAGAAATTAATTTCTTGATTCTTGCAGCTAATATAATCCCAGATCAGTGCTTCAAGTTTTCTCAGGGCACTACTAGCTGAAATCTAGTCTGAAGCACCTCTGGTGGGAATGCAGAGGACACAGATGGAAAGATGTAAGAAAGGCAAAGGGAAGAGGGTGGCCGGGGACAACAAGGTGTTGAACTTCCCCCTGGAGAACCACACGCGGGATGCGCTAAAGGGTTCTAAATTCTAAACTCTTGGCTGAGTGGGCTGTTCTACAATTTCCATGGGAAATTTATTTTTAAGCAGGTAAAGCCTCTGGATGGATTAAATAAAAGATTACAAGAAAAAGAAACACGATAATTTCTGGTTGTTTAAAAGGTAACTCAACAAGCCTTTATCAGCAAAAGGAAAAGGTCAGGATCAATAAATGGGCCTTTCCTTTAGAAGGAGATCTGTTTTCAATTTAACACAAATAAATCCTCACAGTGGGCCTTCTGAAGACCAAGGAAACATCAAACCATTCAAGGGATCTGGTCTCTCCAAGGAAGTGAAACTTCTCCATTTAACATTCTCCGTCAATCCTGAGCCACAGCATTCTGCATCCTTCCTCAGCCTCTGCCTGCCTGATAACTGAAGACTAGTTAACCTGAAAAATAAAAACCAGCCTTCCAATACACTGTTGCCACAACTCAGAGATGCAATTTTATCCAAAAGTATCCTTTTAGAGACATCATCTCAAGTGTGATGTTCACCAGGGGAGATACTATGAATAAGCAGAGGCTGGTTTGAAAAATACTGCAGGAAAGTAAGTGTCTTTGGTGACAAAAGGGAGGTTTGGGGACAAAAGAGCTACCCTTGGAGATATCTTGGTCAGATTCACCATCTCTTACTCTTTTATATGTCCAATTGCCTTTGTAAAGCACAGCTCCACTGCTATGGAGAGAAGCTCTTATTACCTTTAGGAGATGAACAGTGTTTTGGTTTTGGTGTTTTGGGGTTTTTTTTGGCAGGGGGAGTCAGGCTTTTATTCTTTTGACAAGTCTGAATCTCTACTGCAGTGGCACAGCTGTTCTGAACACTTATACCTTCTACACACAATTTTGCACAATTTTAACTAACAAATTCCTAAGCCTAACAGTCTCCCACTGCTGGAATCTTGCTTACACCCAATTCCTAGCTCGTAGCAGCTCTTACTTCTTGCTCTTCTCCCTACTCTCCAGAAACTACACTGGATTGCAAGATTGCAAGGGTATAAGAAAGTCTTAACCTTAAATTTGTTTTCCTTTTTAAGAAAAAAAAGCAAGTCATCTCTCTCCTTAAGCAATTTAAATATTATTAAAGAAAACCCTGGTAGAATTCAGCATCAAAGTTATCCTCCAGCCTGGAATGACCTCCTCTCAGCACTTCTTCAATTCCATAAATCCTACCAATATCTCAGGGTTCATTTAGTCTACACTCTGAACATCCTTCAATCTCTTCTCCCTGGATTCTACCTGGGCGCTCAAACTCAAATATTTTCTAGGAGGCCAGAAGGTTATTTGCATGATACAAGCCAATTCCCAGGTGAAATACCATGAACTGCAAGAATGATGGGAACAAGGCCACTGAAGAGAACATGCACCACCTGAAGGGGGCAGCACCCAGTAAGTCCCAGTCCACTGCTGCCACTAGAGAGCACAAGCCTGTTGCTACCAGATCTCCCCATGACTTAAGAGAAGCCAAAAGTCTGCATTGGATAAAATGTAACTTTATTTTAAATGCTGGCTCAATTAAGATGATTAAGACAACAAAATTTCTCTGTCCTGCACTGGACCCATGGAACAGTAAAACCTCTGGTCCCTGCTGAGTATGTGAAGCTTAGTAACAAATGACATACTTGTAAGAAGTGTGGGGTCTCACATCACAGATTTTATCACTATTTCTCAGGGGGACATAAATAAATTTATAGATTAAAGGTAACTTAAAAATAAAGCAGGTTTCTATGTTAGGTTATTTTAAATAATATATAAGGAGGGCCTGCGATGTTTATATTTAGAAAAGTGGGACCTTGGCTAAATAAATTAAGAAATCTTGAGCCAGACTGTAAAGCCCCACAGAGCTGAGACTGGATCTTTACTTTATTCATTTCCTACCAAGAATGCTAAGTATACAGGCTGGAGAGGTGGCTCAGTGGTTATAGCACTTGCCTGGCATGCACAAGGACCTAGGTTCAAATCTCAGAACTACACACACAACTAAGTATCAGGAAAACAAAACCCAGATGAAAAACTAAAGTTGATTCTTTTTTTCTCTCTCTCTCAAAAATAAAAAAGGTAAGTATATAGGTTTGAATGGAACTGATATGAATCTTTGAAGAAATCAGATTCCAGACAACAAATTCACACATCAGAAATTTATTATTTCCAGATTAAACTGATCTCACCAATCAATTTTCAAACTGTCAGCAAAGCATTCTATTCTTTGGTCAGATCTTAGTAAAAGCCACCTGCTTCTAAATACTTTGACTTAGAAGTCTTTGTGGTTCTAAATTCATCTAAACAAGTAAAGAAAGTGCCTGGCATAGAGAATGCATTCCAAACATATTAGTTAATCTTAACTGAAAAGAAATAAAGAAAAGATAAAACTTGAACTCATCTCTCTATTGAGTGAAGACAGCACCCTGTGGCTTGGGTTTCTTTTATCAGAAGCATACCCATACCTTTTAGTCATACGAACTTATTTGGTTTTCCTTGTTTAATGGGGTGAGTATTATACAAGGTTTCTGTGCCTTTTTTTCCCAACTCAAATTGTCCCTTAGAGGCTCAGAGTACTAACAAAGTGCTTCCCTGCATGAAAGTGCTGTCTACATTTGTCTAGCAAATAGGATGCCAACTGAAAAATCCTGATGGGTCTATAATTCGTCATGGACACATTGAAGCTCCAGGCTGCTTTCACCAGAGACTGAATCCAACTTCATAAAGAGAAGCATGAACAGGAAAGCCTTCAAGCAAGATTCCCAACAACCAGAATATGAATATGAGATCCAAAGACTAATACAACGTGGAGTGGGGAGAGAGTATTGATGAAGCAGCAGCCTTGGGAGAAAGGAGGATTTGAACCCGTTTCTGTAATGGGGGGAAAAAGGTGATGGGGAGAAAATCAGAGTTGTTACTGCCTGTGATTGTGTACCAACTCTTGGAATTAGGTAGCATTATCCTCATTTTTACAGAGGAAGAAACTATGGGTCAGAAAGGCTGAGTAGCTTGTCCACAGTCTTACCCCACCCTGTAATGGCTTTGACTGGAGTTTTGCCTAGTCTGTACGGCTCTGAAGCTCAAGCCCAGTTTTTCCACACAGCTACCTTCTAAGAAGTCCCCTGCAAAGTTTTCTGCATGGAATAAGCTGTGCTGTGAAACTATGGAAGTGGGACAGGGTATTGCTCATTTCTTAGCTTAATTCTTGTTAAATCGTAAAGGACCAACCACAGAAAACAACCAGCCAAAGACTTAGAAAACCAGCCCTGTTTATTCGTATTGTATTTTATTCAAATGTACGTTGGGCTCGTACTGATACGCTTGAGAATCTCAAATACTAGAGACATAAACATTTAAGTATCCTCAGGATAACCTTAAAGGTAAGATTTTCAAAGGCTCTTCCTGAAGAGGGAAGATGTTCTTGTTGAAAAGAATGCATGTGCACTCAGTCAGCAGGTATTTATTGAGAAATCATCTGGGCCACAAACTCTTCTGGATTCTGAGGTTAACAGTTCTGGACTCGGAGGAGCATGCCTGGAAGAAACTTACTCTGCTTTGCTTACAGAGTAAAAAAAGCCAGAGAGGGAGAGGGAGGAGCCATTTATGGTTTGGGTAGAATGCTGTGAGACAATCACACCCTGGCACAGAATAAACAGAAGACTGCCTCTGCATGAGGACGACTCTCAGGGCCTTCTTTTTTATTTTTTTAAATTTTTTAAAAAGAAATTTAGTTATTGTACAAGCAAAAATGCATCCAAAGTAACAATATGATATGTATATATTCTTAGATATATCCCCTAGATCCCATCCTATTCTCCCACCCTTTCCCCTGTCCCCTGCCCCCTCCCTGCTCCTTCTCCATACATATCCATGAATGCCCTAGGCTATGTGTTACTAGAGAGAAGGTCTTCTTGCGATGGTGATGTTTAGATTTAAGTCAGGAGAAGCACACAGGCATTTAAAGATCGTAGGAAGAGCATTCTGCTAAAAGGAATATAAGTCTGCAAAGAATTGGTGAGGACAAGGAGCTTAGCCTTCTGAGAGGTGACAGGCTCCGTGGGTGTGTAGTGTAACCCGCTCAGAGGCAGACGAGATCAGGCCAGATCACCATGAGTCCTGAACACCCACAGAGAGGGTCTGGATTCTATCCCAGGGGCAGTAGAAGCTATTGGATGATGTAATGCTGAACAGGGGACCAAAATGAACAGATTGATGGTTTTATGTTGGCTGAGGTGTATAGAAGGGGGTAGGAGCAGCTTGTGTAGGTGGAGAGACAGCACCAGGGTGTTCTACAGGACGCCTGCCATTCACACTTCAGATGGACCCTCCGGTGCTGGTGTGTGCCTCAGAGACTGGACTATACAGATCACAGCCCAGGGCTCCCCTGCCTCTGGTTCATGCAGTGGAAAACTCTTCCAGAGATCAGAAGGAAGGAGGACAGAGGGAAGCTGGAATATTTAATGCCTCAGCTCTTCACCTACTCAGTGAAGCCCTGAACCTGAGGCTATTGATCCTGTTGGGTGGCTTTTGCCACAGCTTTCCCCACTGGGGTCAATAACTTCCCTCCCCTTCCCTTCTCCTTTTTTTATCCCTTTCCCCTTCCTTCTCCTTCATGCCTTAGTAACATCAAAAAAAAAAAAAAAAAGACTGCTTTTGGACTCAGGGTATTATACTCTGCCCTGTGGTTTGAAAATGATACCTTTATTAAACTATAGTCAAATTATCCAATTTGTGTATGCCATCTGTTTCCTGCGAGCCCCTTACTGATACAGAAGAGAAGCAAGATTTAATATTGAAAGTTCAGTTACTCTGATCCTTAACTAATATATGTTCTGCAGATGCTTCATATCCATGATGTGAGGGTCATAAACCTAAAAATGTTAGCAAGAAATCATACTCTACTTTATCTCTTGGGGGGTGGGGAAGCATCACCATACATTGAACAAAGAGAGAAAATGCTGAAAGCATGAGTATAAGAATTCAAAAAACAAAATAAGAATTTGTGGTCACCATTATGTGATTCCAGGACAGTAACTAAGCTGTATTGCTTACATATTTAGATTTCCATGTTATCAATCTTTCATTTATTCGATCAGTGTTTACTCAGTGCCTACTACTTATAAGGCACTACTTTACAAATTTGGCATAGAACAGATACCAGAATAAAAATGCCTAAGAGCTTACGTATTAAAAGAGAGTAAGAAAATGAACAAGTCACCAGTATCTTGTACAATTATTGAAACTAATAAGGGAGATAGAGAATGGGAGATTAGGAGTAGGACTGCAGACTTATAAAAGAGAGAGAAAGCCTTTTCTTAAAAAGTGGTTTTAGACAGCTACGTCAATGTTTATAGCAATACAGTTTACAAGAGCTGAAATATGGAATTGACCCAGATGCCCATCACTGGATGAATGGATCAAGAAACAGTGAGATATCATATATATAAAATGGAGTTCTACTCAGTTATGAAAAACATGAATGGGAGGAAGGAGGTAGAGAGGTGCAAGGGGATATTGAACAAATTCTATTGCTGAATTGAGTGCATCTAGGAATATGTTACAATGAATCCCATCATTACATACAACTATTATGCACTAATAAAAATAAATTAAAAAAATGAAATCATGGCCTTTGCTGGTAAATGGATACAAATAGAGAAAATCATGCTGAGTGAAATTAGCCAAACTCAGAAACTTAAGGGTTGAATGTTTTCTCTCATATGTGGATGCTAGAGTACAATATAGGAAAGAGTGAGAGAACAATAAGTTTAGAAAACAGACTCATTGAACACCAATTACCAATCAAACTGGGGGCAGCCTTGAATACTAGAATTGGGGGGCAGATAGAGGGGGAGGAGGAAGACGAGGGAAGAGGGGGTAGAGAGAGTATGGGGAGAAACCTGATGTGTGCTTTATGAAACTGTAACAACAAACCCCTTCAATGTGTAAAAATATAATGCACCAATTAAAAAAAAAAAGAAAAAAAAAGTGGTGTTGGAGTAGAGACCTGTATGATAAAGTAAGCAATGATGCCATCCGGAGAAGCGTTTTCCAAGAGGAGAAATTATAAGACACTGAGGCGAGAGTCACTCGGCATCTTTGAGTAACAATAAAAGACCAGCGCAGCTGGAGCAGAGGAAGGGAGGATGACAGCCTGTGCAGTCAGGGAGTCTGGGGGACAAGACCAACAGCCCTCATGGATCTTTGAGAAAAGCAGTGATAGAGACTGACTTAGTTTTAAGAAGATGGTTCTAGCTGCTGTGTTTGCTACAATTTGGATCTTAAATGTCCCCCACAGGCCATCTTTTAAAAGTTTAGTCCCCAGGGTATGGTACTATTGAGTAGTTGGAGAACTTTAGGAAGTAAAGCCTAGTGAGAAGTCATTGAGGTACATTCTCAAAGCAACTGTGGGACACCAGTCTCTCCCTCACCCACCTTTCTTCTTCCTGGTCATGAGGTGAGCAGCTTTGCTCTACCACCATGATATGCAAAGCCATAGCAGCACCAATCACAGACTAAATAAAACCTCTGCCACTGTGAGCCAAAATAAACCTTCTCTCTTTATAAGGTGATTATCTCAGGTATTTTATTACAGTAACATAAAGTTGACCAATCAGTGTTTCAAATAAGGTAGCAAGAAACAAACAGAAAAATCTTAGGAAAAGGCTAGAACAGAGATGTTGGTGGCTTGGACCAGGTGGCAGCGTTTACATTTGATATGCCTCTTCTATAACCAAGGGGAGATGAATAGGCATAGAATATATAATCAAAGTCCGAGCTAGAGACAGAGATTTGGGATGCATCAACAGATAGCCACTAGAGTGAATGAGATCATCTGGGGAGTGAGGAGAGGGAGGAGACAAGTTCTAAGGACAGAGTCCTCAGTTACTGCAGGTCAACAAAGGAAAGTAGAAAGGAATGACTGGTACCATAGGAGAGAAATCAAGGAATTGTGGTGTCTGCAAAGCCAACCAAACCAAATGTGTCCAGAAGAAGGTGACGGCTGTGCCATGTCTGATAGAGCCAATGTAAACAGAACTCAGTAGAATAAGGGATTTGGCCAGGAAGGGAACACTCATGACCCAGAAAACAGCATCCTGAGAAGCTGTGAGGATGAGAGTCTGACGAGAGAATGGGTATAGAGCATTCTTCTGAAGTTCCCTGCGGTAAATGAGGAGCAGAAAGTATGGCATTTGGGAGGAGTTGAGCCAGCTTTCCTTTCTTTAACTCGCTCTCTGTCTTTCAGTCTCTTAAGTTTGGTGACTTCACAGCATCTTTATTTGTTGCCAGCCATTATCTGGTAGGGAAAGGATTCCATCTGGTACAAGAGCTCATGCCATTTGATAAGCAAGAGGGACTGGGACCAGGAAGGAGGTGGCTGAGGAACAGGGCACACAGTCGGCCGCAGGAGAGTTCCTCCTGCCTGAGCGGTTCTTGGTAAAGCAGAAAGTGAAGATCATCCACACAGTGCGAGGAGCAGGGAGGAGCAACTGGAGGCCTGAGGAGAGAGAGGGACTAGGAAATTGTCGTGGAAGCAATTGGGACAAGCATTGGAAAGTGGCAGGACTGCTGGGCGGTGTGCTGGGCCTACACTGCCTTTGATGGGAACTCATAAAGACATTAAGAGCAAGAAATGTGCAGGTATTAATCAAAGGTAGAGCAGGAAATCAGGTTCATGTAAGGAAAATGCGGAAAACATGGCGACCTGAAGTGATGAGAAAGGGAACCCAAGGGCTGCTCCCTGACGGTGTTCCTCCAGCTGCCCCAGAAAATGTTCCCACAGACCTGGGTGGGGAGCATGTGCAGCAGTCACTGGCTTCAAAGCGAAGTGCCTGAAGCAACGTGAGTGTCTCCACTGTCCCCAACAGACAGGAGTGAGACAACCAACATAACAACATTCAAATATATGGAAATGATCTTTATTTTAGGTTCTTTCTCATTTAGCCTTTTGGGCTCTGAGAATGTGAAAAAATAAATCTGAAACCCTACTTTTAAAAGCTTTCTTGTAAATTATTCCTGGTACATAAAAGGCCAGCTCCTACACACTACTGGGAGGGGGTGGAGACCAGTGACCCCTGACATTAAAATTTGAAATGTCCTGCATGCAAATCCACCTTTGCTACACTCTTTTGTAATGCAATGACCAGTGAGAATTAGAATTGCAAAAATGCCAAAAGAGTTACATGGAAATTATGCAACTAAGTAGTTTTACAGTGATATTGAGAAAGGAATATGAAAGGAATACGAGAAAACAGAGAGAGACAGAATCTGGCGCTGTGGATGTGCAAGTGAATGTATGTATATGAACATGCAGTGCTGAGAGAGACAGACAGATAAAAAATTATTTTCTTTCTTTGCCTTGTTCTCCTTGAGCAAAACTTAAATATAGACATTACTCTGGTTACATTTCAATAACATGACACATGGTTCTTATTTTATTCCCAAGTGATTTTTTACTAAATGGCTTTTGAAATACTCACTTGTAAATATATAGGAGACCTTTTCAGTGTGTTACTTTTAAATTGAACAATTATCAACATAGATTTTCCAATACTCTACACAGTATTCTTTCACTTCTAAGCACTACAGAATACCAGCGCTACAGATGTCTCTTCCTGGGCTTTAGTTAAACACTTGAAATGTGACGGTGATGGTGAAACAGACTGTCATGCGCTGTAGCTGGAACACATTAAATAATGCAAACAAGTTTTGAAAAATCATTTCACACATATATCAGCTGCACAAACATTTACTAATGCCGGCATCGTCTCCTTACTTCTCCCCCTTATTTTCTTTTGCCACTCCCATCTGCAGAAAATGAAGAAAGTCAAGTTTGTCTACTTGCACCATGGGGAGGCAAAAAAGAAAGCAACGTCCAGCAATTTTCTCCTTACCTTTCTACGGGTTCCCATCAAATCAAAGGCAATTTCATATTGATCTGGGAGTTGCATATCCAAAGAGAACTCAGTGATTGTTACAAAGGCAAGTTCAACCCAGGGCAGAACGCTCTGTATGTGTATGGTGGGCAGTTTGGTAGAATACAAAGAGTAAATGGTGTTGCATCAAAACATCACTTGACAACTCAATTATTCTCCTCTTATTGTCCTGATTTTTTTCTTTTTTCTTTTTTTTTTTTGGGGGGGAGTGGCCTAGGAATAAAAAAAAAGTTTCCTGGACTCTCTTGCATCTAGGAGTGATAAAAAAAATACTAACTAATCAATAATGTCAGTAAGAAACTGCTAAATGGAACTCCAAAGAAAGTCAGTGAACAGGAAAAACTCAAAAAACTCAGACAACATAAGCAGTTCATTTACATTTGCCTTTTGCCTGTTGTCCTCTTTTTTCTTGCCTGGCATATGTCTGGGATGCCCAAGGATAGAGTAGACAGCTTATAACCACAGGACCTAAGTCGCAATGCAAAGCACAACTAAGCAAAAGGATGGAAGGAGCTGAGTCCTGGTGGCACTCAGAATGCGTTAAAACATCTTGGTGAAAATAAACCCATTGGTTCAGTGTCTTGTGATGGTTAATTTCACATTTGGTCAACCTAGCTAAATCTTGGTATCCAGATAGTTGGTCGAACATGTCTGGCTTGCGAATATTTTTTGAAAATAAGATTAATCGTTGTGTTAATCAGCTTTTTATTACCATGACCAAAATAACCACATAAACAACTTAGAGAAGGAAAAGTTACTTTTGGCTCATGGTTTCAGAGGTTTAGTCCAAGGTGGGCTGACTATTGCTCTGGGCCCACAGTGAGGCAGAGCATCGTGGTGGTAGGGGGGTATAAAGGAGTGTTGTTCCATTCATGGCAGTCAGGAAGCAGAGAGAGGGAGGAGAAGGGCCACAGGGAACATGCACCCTTCCATGGCACACCCCCAGTGACAACCTCCTCCAGCTACACCCCACCTGCCTACAGTTACCACTCAACCAGTCCATTCAAAGCAAGATGGACTGATTGGATACAGCTCCTATGATCCAGCCACTCTACCTCTGAATATCCCTGCAATAACACAGGAGATTCTGGGGGATACCTTATACTCAAACCATAACAACCATTAATTCAACAAATTACCCTCCATCATGTTATTGGGACTTCTCCAGTCAGTTCAAGGTCTTAATAAAAAGACTGGCTTTCCCCAAGGGAAAGAGAATTTTTCCACCAGACTGCAACATCAACTCAACTCTTCCCTGGGTCTCCAGTCTCCACGCCTACCCTGCAGATTTTGGACTTGCTAGCCTCTACAACTATGTGAGTCAATTCCTTTAACTCTTCCCTGCCACCCCACACCCCTGCTGGTTCTGCTCCTCTGGAGAACTCCCAACTACTATGCTACTATACCACTCTAACTATGTTTCTGTACAATGCAACTGAATGCAATCCTCCCTGGCAAATCTGAGATCTACCACTTCATGAACTAACTCTGTACATTCCTTTGTTACCCTCAGCCCCTAGATCTATAAAATGGGAAGATAAACTGGATGCAGTGGCACATGCCTGTAATCCTAGTGGCTCAAGAGCTTGAGGCATGAGGATCACAAATTCAAAGCCAGCCTTGGAAACTTAGCAAGGCCCTAAGCAACTTAGGAAGACCCTATCTCAAAATAAAAATATTAAGGGAAAAAAAAGTGAGGAGCGGGTTAGGAGTATGGCACAGTGATTAAATGGCCCTGGGTTCAATCCTTTGTACAAAAACAAAAAGGATGAATGGTACACACACACACACACACACACACACACACACACACACAACAGGTACGTGGACCAGTTGTAGGAGCTGTATGAGACAGCAAATGAAAAGTACTGGGTATTTGAGAAAGTCCAACAGTCAGAGCAAAGGCACTGTGCTAATTCATAATACTTTTTCAAACATAATTCTTCTTCATTCAGGGTCACATTCACTTAAAATAAGAATTTTCTAGGTTGGGGATATAGCTCAGTGGCAGAGTGCTTGGCTAACATGCATGAGGCCCTGGGTTTGATCCCTAGCACCACTTACACAATTAAGTGTTGGAGAAACAAAAATCAGTTGAAAAAATAAATAAAATTGATTCTCTCTCTCTTAACAAAAAAAAAAAAAAAAAAGACTGATAACTTCTCAGGTTGAGCTGCTTTCAGGGGTGGGAATTTAAAAAATAATAAAATAAGAATATTTTTAAGATATGACCATAAACAGTCATTACTGAGCATCTGGAAATACAGAAAAGCACAAGAAAGAAAATATTCACTTCCTAGATCCCATAGCTCCTGTTATCTACTAATAACTACGCTCTGAATGATCACGTAGCAAGCAGCGTGTGGATGTGTTACCTCTAACCCCCAGGAGGTAGGTATATATTGTTGATGACTAATGAAAGATAATACTGGGGTACACAGCTACTAAGTGCCAAAACCAAGAATCAAACCCAGGTCTAAACTGTTCAAACCCCATGTGCTTAATTACCAATATGACACATGGGAATTGGCTGGTGATCAGTAACCCATACGTGGGTCCTCAGCTTAAGACAAAGATTCTTGTATTATTTGGCTGCTAACTCCCATGCCCAGGATAGCATTTTAATTTGAAATGAAACCTGCTCCATGTTATCTTCGCTTACTAACGCTGCATTTTACTTCAGGTAAAAGATATCCCTTCTGGTGGGCACCCTGAAGTTCATGGGTACAATACCCATCCACCCATGATCTCATTTTCTTTTCCCTGTAGCCCTTTGAGTTGAGAAGGGCAGGTAATATTAACTCCATTTTACAGGTGAAAGAACTGAGCTCTAGAGAGGTTAAGTAAGCTGCCCAAGGTCACACAGCAAATTAGTGGTACAAATAGAATTGGAAAGCCTATCTCCTGACATCCAGTCCAGTGCACTTTTCATTATGCTGTGCTTCCTTGCCTGTCTTTCCCATCACTCCTGAGGGGCCTGGAACTGATGAGGCATGCTATCAATTCCTTGGGGTGAATCTGTCCTATCAGGGTAGGAAAATGCACGCACACACACACACACACACATACACAACACACTAAAATTGCATCTGCCAAAATGGTTTTATGATAGTCCAGTTGAAGATGCAGAAAACTCTCAGGGTGCCTTTCAAACACAGAGCCCAGAGGGTCAATTTCAGCATGAAACAGGATTTCCTCAGTTGTGGGTGAATGGGTAGGTAGGAAGGAGGACAGACGGTGTTGATATGGAACAGTGGGCTGCAGGGTAAAAGCTCTTTTAATTTTCATCACTATTAAGCAGTGACAATGCAATCTGGGGTGGCAAAGAGGAATGCCCAACATAGAACATGGAGAAAAGTTTCACCTGTACCCTTCTGTAACTGTCCCTCTATTTCTAAAATTCAGGGTATTAAATGCAGGTCTTTGGAAATAACAAATGCATGTCTTGAATCATTCTATTTGACATAGGGGGAATGTGATGATAATAATAATGAGAAGAAGCCAGCGTGAGACTACGGTCCTAGTCTTAACCTGAAACCAAACCAAGAATAAAGACAGGTAACACTACGCACAAACAGACCAGGATCTGGGATGGAAGCATCCACATTTCATAAACTAGGCAAGCCGACAGACTCTTGCCTCAATGGTGCTGCTCTCAGCAAAGCAGAAGCTAACTTCTCTCAGTGGTTAGATGAGTAGATACCATGAGGAAGAAAAGAAGAGCTGCAAGAGTGGAAGCTCAAAGACAAAAGACTGGCTAGAAGTTCCCAGGAAACTGAAACCAGAAGGCTCCCAAACATGTGGTCAGAGGCAGCAGCAGTGACCTCTCATCAAGCAAGGGGCAGCACTAAAAGCTATACCTGCTGGAAGGACAGTACCTTGAAAATCAAGAGAAAACCTCAAGCAGTTTTTTTTCTGCTAATTTAGCACAAAGAAATTTAGGGAGTGTCAGCATCAAGAGACAGGCCACTTCCTCAGAAGGGAATTTGCAACAGACTCATAGCTGTTCAAAACTTAGACCAAGTGTCCTTTCTAATAAAAGTGAAAACCAGTGTTTAAAACAGAAAGACATATTGCATCTAAAATCATTTGGGATCTGTAGTTTTGGCTGGAGAGTGAGAATAGTGGGATAGAATGAAGGGAAATCCGGGAAAACAAATTAATCTGATATGTTTTCACTAACAATTCCCGGGGATCCATGTGATCTCGTCATGACACCATGTCACACGGAGAAACGCAATCTACACTTCAGACATCTCTCCATATTCCTACTTAACTGCATGAAAGAATGGAAAAGTGAGGGGTTCATTCCTCATGCAAAGAAAGCACCCTGGAATCACCCCCTTCTCACTGCTGTGTGGTTGGTGGCTGATTCACAAACACTCTGCCTCCTGGCCTTTACTAAAAGGCTCTCACACCTGATCTGGGCAGCCTGTCTTGCTCACTCTTTTCATCTCTCAGCTCTTTATTATATATTTCAACACAGTCTCTCAATTCCTTTAGTGTTCATCCTGCTGTTTTGAGAGAGCCTAGACATTTACCCAGGAGGCACGAATTCTCCTGAATAGGAGCTATAGAAATGGTGAAGATCATGAATATTCATACCTTAATAATTTTATCCAAAACACATTAATCAATTTTGATACCTTGAATTTCTATTATCTCAAAGAAAAACAGAAAGTAGCATTTTAAGACAGGAGCCTTTTCAAATGGTAGATCCAGGAAGCTAAGGCCAAGTCTGACTCCAGAAACCATGGTCTCCCTACAACATTGAAATAATAATAGGTACTAGGGTTGAAGAGAGATTCTTTGCTCCCTTATCACTTTGATCAGTTCCCTAAATGTATAGATTGTATGCCAGGTACTAGGCTAGGGAGCAGAAATACAAAGATAAGCAAGACAAGATCCTTGTCCTCAAAGAGCTCACAGTTTAATGCAGTGTTTCCAAAACTTTACCCATTAGAACTTAAGTGTCTCTTATAAGAAGCATCCACAGCCCAAATACTTCCACGAACATGGCATGCTCAACATCCTCTTGGATATTGTTCATGCTCACCCTAATCCTAAATTAGATAAATATATTTCCTTTTCCCCACTATGGTGCTGGGAATCAAACCAAGGATCTTGTTGAGCGTGATGGGCAAGTGCTCTACCACTGAGCTTTATCTCCAGACCCCACTGTTTTATTTTTCTTTTAAAATTTCCCAAATTTAATTTCACCACCGTCCCATTTACCTTGCAAACCGCACATGAGCTTATCAATGTAAACATAAAGTCTAAACTTTGCTTAAATAAATAATTGATATTTTTAAGATAAAATAAGGATAATGGAAGAGTTTCATAAAATAGTATTTAAAACAAGAAGGTCAGTGAATCTGTATGCTGTCTATGTGGAGAATGCATTTGCTTACTACAATTTATAGGAAGAAAAAGAATGATGAAGGTACCACAATGATGAGCAAGTACTGAGGGTTTCTGTCAACCAACCTGAGATCTGTACCCTCAGTATACTACTGAATCCTTGCATCAGTTCTATAAGGTAGGAGTTTCCTATAGTTCATATCTTAAATGTCCCCATAGGTCCATGCGCTAAAGACTTGGTGGCATGCGTGTTGTGCTATAGGAGGTGGTGGAATCTTTAGGAAATGGGGCCTAGTGGAAGGTCTTCAGGTCATGGGGGGTGTTCCTTTGAAGGTGTATTGGGACCCTGGCCTGACTTTCTCTGTGCTTCCTGTCTGCCACAAGGTGAACAGTTTCCTCCACTACATGTTCCTGCTATACTATACTGCCTGGTGATAGACCCAAAAGCAACAGGGACAAGAGACCATTGGCTGAAGCTTCTGAAACCATGAGACAAAATAAATCTTTCTTCTTTATAAATTACTCATCTCAGGTATTTTGTCACAGCAGCAGAAAGCTGAATAACACAGATAGAACTTCTATTATCTTCTCCATTTCCCTCAAGAAGGAAAATAAGGTTCAGGGAATTCAAATTAATTCCATGACCATGTGCTTGGTAAGTTTCAGAGAGATTCTAAGTCACTGAAAAGCTAAGCAGCTTCCTATTCTAATTATACATTCCAGAGAAGCCATTGTGCACATACAGAACATGCCAAAAAAATGTCCATAAACAGAAAAACAGATTAATAAAATTTGGTATCTTCATATGATGGATATATATAAATTCAAATAAGTTCAAATAAGAAAAGGTCTGTGAGAAGCTCCAGATTAGACTCCCAGTAAGTCCACACCTCTTATTAAGTCACTATTGCATTAACAAAAACACTCTCCCTCCTAGCCTAAAGAGAGAGTGCTTGATGAGGGGACACCAGGGGACCAGGTAACCTAAGCTGCCCAACCTGATTTGGGTTGCTGTTTTAACTGCTCTGTCCTGAATTAGGTGTACCTAACAGCAGCTCTTTGTTATCAAACGGAAGTAGGTAGCATGGGATTGTACCACTGTGCCTACTCTTGTTCTCTCTTCCCTAATCAAATCCTAAGACCTCAGAGGGAATCCTTTATGATCAGTTGACCGAAGAGGGGGCAAAATTGTACTTTAAAGATTTTCTGAAGATTATAACCCTATCTAAGGTAAATAGCCCTAAAGCATAGTGAAGGAAAAAGCACGGGACACAAACAGTACATATTTCTTATGGTCAACTCTACCTGAAAAGAGGTAATCTGAGGTATTGTTCCACATTAACTCACTTATTCAAGTAGGTCAGACAATTGGAGGAAAAAAGGAAAGAAAGAAAAGTTGAAAGGAAGGGAAAGAAATATATATTAGGCTTCTCAAAATTCATCCAGAGAATGAAAACACATGTCTCCCATAAATGTAGACTAGAAGGTCCCCAGTGTGGAGAAGGTACTTAGTATTTAGGGAGGCAAGATGATCTGCTTCTTTCCCTGCCAACTCACATTTCAATCTGTTCTAGTCAGATTTGCAAAACTATGACCAGTATACCTGGCCAGGATAACTTAGAAGACATGTTCATTTTTATCTCATGGTTTCAGACCTCCAGTCTATGGTTGGCTGACTCCATAGCTCTGGGCTCAAGATGAGGTAGAACATTATGGCAGAAGAGTGTGGAGAAGGAAAGTTGTTCATGATGGCAAGGAAGGGGAGAGGGAAGGGCTTTGCTTACCAGGGACAAAATACAAACCCTAAAAGCAAGTCCCCAGTGACCTACTTCCTCCAACCACACCCTACCTCTCTGTGGTTACCACTCATTAATTCATTGAGATTATCAATCATCTAATGGATTAATCCACTGATCAAGTTATCACTCTCATAATCTACACTTTTCACCTCTATGTCTCACACATGAGCTTTCTGGGGACATATCACATCCAAACCATCACAGAATCCATGCACTCATAAGAAATGCTTACAAGCTTTGAAGGCCAAGAGCAGAGATTTGTATGGGCTGACCAACAGAGACTTCATTTTACCAGTTCTGACATGGCCATGACTCCCAAATGTCCAACTTGCAAGAAGCTTAAGTAAGCAATTCTGGTAGAGACTGACTGCTTGGTGAATATTATGTGATTTCTCCAGGTTTCCCAGATTGTTTGTAATAAGGTAGGGCATGTGACTGATGCTGGCTAATGGGCTATGATCAGACTAAAACTTGTAGCGTCTGGGAAGGACTCCCTTGCTCTGAGTACACATTCTTCTTGACCTGCACACTGAGTGATGAGGACAGAATGTCAGATTGCTCAATGATTACCTGGAAGGCAAATGCCCTGGACAGCTGTCTGAACTGCCTTGGGATTTGTATTAGTGAGAACTAAACTTTGCTTAAGATTCCAAGGTTAATTCAACTGCTCTAGATCCTACCCTCTCCTAGTCTGATTAACGTATTCTTCCTGAATCAAAGATACAGAAAAATGTATCCATAATCTGGGGATATATTCTTATATGGATCCCATCTATCACAGAGGGAATGAAACTACATCCTCAGTGGTTACAACGCTTGACGGTCATGTGCGAGGGTGTGGGTTTGAACTCCAGCACCACATACACAATGAAGCGTTGGAGCAACAAAAGCCAAATGAAAAACTAAATAAAATTGATTCTCTCTCTCTCTCTCTCTCACTGTTCCTCTCTCTCTTTAAAAAAAAAAGTTGTTTATATTCCACATGGATTTCCTTTCCTATTTGCCATACTTCTGCTACCAACCTTGGATGTTTTATTTATGTTAATGGTCTCCCACCAAAGTTGTGCTGCTTTCTCACCAAGCCAGTTCCACAGCATGATTTTGGGCACTGTTCCCAGAAACTTAGCCTCAAGCCTACTTTTCTGGGGTTACCAATGGTTCCTTGAAATATCTTCTATGTT
Organism: Aplodontia rufa; assembly: GCA_004027875.1. Taxonomy (NCBI): domain Eukaryota; kingdom Metazoa; phylum Chordata; class Mammalia; order Rodentia; family Aplodontiidae; genus Aplodontia; species Aplodontia rufa. Next base: position 33,304 of record PVKS010004396.1, on the reverse strand, counting down.
TAAAAAAAAAATTCCTTTTCTGTTTAAACTAGCCAGAGCCCATTCTGTTGTTTGCAATTAACACTCCTGACTACATTTTCTTTCTTCCATTTCCAATATCCAGGGAAATAATTGTTTTGGCCATTTACAACCTAACAATTCCCTCTCAGGAAACTCTAATCTAGCAATATATTTTTTTTCCTGTGGAATCTCCAATGCACTCCTGTACCTCCAAGCCATAAGGAGTGAATGAGACGCAGCCCTAGTTCCAGAATCCCACCTGCATTTCTTTTCCAACTCAGTCTTCTTTCTTAGCCCAAGGCTGGCCTATTTACTGGATGAAATACACTTTTCTGTCAGGGAACATGGCAACATCTTTGGCTAAGTCAAAATCCTACCTCTTCGTCTGTCCTTTAAGTCGGAGTCACATCCCTGGGCACACTGGTGCTTTGAATGCAGTATTTATCTATCTATCCCGTTCTTCAACAATCATTTTGTCTGCTTTTTTTGGGTTACACTTTGCATAGCAATACAGTCTTTTTAGTAAACTCCTTCAAAGTGTTAACAAATCTGTCAGAGTCATTTCAAAACAGGAGCTAAATGGTCTGCACATTACAGCAGGCAATAATACCAGGAATTGTTCCATTTTCCAGGTTGATCAAGGACTCCTCAACTCAGGAAAACTGTGGAGTCCTCCAAGGCATGCATCCCCAAAGAAGAGTCTTCGTGCCCTCCCAGGCCTCCAGGTTAAGAGTGCAGGGCAAGCCAGGCCACTAAAGAATGTTGTTTAAAAAGTGCTAGAGGGATATATTTACATAGTCATTTCATGGGATGGAAAAAACACATTTTTGATGCAGAAATTAAAAAGAGATTTAAATCCAGTGTGCAAATTACTACTGAACCCTACTTATCCCCCTTATCTATGTCAAAGCAAACTTAGTTTCACATCAGTGGAACTTCTCATTTATCTTAGTGCTAAGGATTTATTTCGTATGCAAAACTGTTCATTTTTACCAGCCTGGAACTTTAAAATAAAAAAAAATTCACATTCTCTTCATTCATGAATTTCATTAAGCCAAGGTGTCATCAAACTGAAAATCTGCAGACACAATTTTGGCTCCCTTATGTAGGAAACTCAGAGGAATGCCCAATCCAGGCAACAGCAGATTAGCACTCCCTCTGCTAACAGTTTCCCAAGTGTTGGAAAGAAGAAAACATAGGTGGCATATAACAATTTGCAGATTTTTGCTCTAATCTAAAGTTGAGCCAGTAAGAATCTAGACTCTCCCACGACTATCTGTGGCCTGGAAGATGCATTCTTCAGGGAGAGCAGGTAAGGAAAAAGAAAATCAAGTTGTCTATAGACTTGCAAAACTTAAACTTTATTCAAATATTTTGGGAAAAAAACAAATGATCAGATATGATCTATGTTGTAATGGTCAAAATCAAAGGCATGTCAAAACAGTCAAAACCCAACAATCAACCCAAGACTGAAACCAAGAATATCTGTTTATTAGTACACTCTGTAGCTCTGTGTCCAATTAAGACCCAACATCCCTAACCTCCATCTCCCTGATCATATGGGTATCTAATACCTGTCAATGCAATTTTCTTGATTGCTAATGAAACACTCCTTGTTCATTCCATTAGTCTTTATAATCACTATATTAAATCATTCTCCCTGGTGGGCCCACAAGCATTTATGAGCCATTACAGCATTCTGTTTTCCCTGGGTCTCAGCTTTTAGATGCCAGTTGCCATTTGGTTCCTTTTTCTTTTTCTCATAAATTCAACCATTCTAGCATCTTAAAAACAACCAAGCAACTGCTTTAAGAATTTAGTTGACTTCAACTTTCTATTAAGTTGTCTAATTAAGCTACAAGATCATCACTCCTCCAGTTTACAAGATAATCATCTGATTCCCTTTTGTTAAACTATTTGCCCTTTGGCTTAATGGTTGATTCACTTGGGAATTAGATTATAGCTTCCCAGACGAAAGCTACAATGGAATTGTAGTGACTTACAAATTTAATTAATGCCAACAACACCAGTCCAATTTCTAGCTTAATACCATCTCCTTTGATAAGTTACTTTATCATTTTATCTTCAATAACTTCCTGAATTAGTATTTTTTTCAAGTGTTCCAAAACTCATTCTTCCTAAAGAATGAAAACATTTTTACTTGATGTGGCTGCTCATTTTAAGAATGTAACACTTAAGGTTTAAGTGTTTAGGGCTACATGATTGGTGAAAAGTGAGCTTCAGGAAGATATGAAAATAGTAAAATCATCTTCATGATTACCTCCTAATGGACAGAACAAAGTACATTTTATAAAGCTCTTTCACACACTTTATTTCATTTGATCCTCAAGAGGGCTCAGAAAGCTGAGCAGAGCAGATATTGCTCTGACCATTTTTAAAGATCAGTGGTTTACAAACTCTGCCAATGTGAATCAAACCCAAGATGCTGTTTCAACCGATGCATCTAAGGAAGATCATCATCTGACATGAACAAGACTATGAGGCTTGTAAATAAAGAAAGTATGAAAGATTCTGTTATAGAGGAAGGAACCAAAGCTTAGTACAAATGCGAGTTTGTCAAATGCTAACAGGCAAAAATCTAAAAAGCAGGGACAACACTCAAGCTTCCAAGAACTAACATTTGCTTCCAAATGCTGTTACATTCCTCAGGAGGAAGAAAGCCAAAAAAGCAGTGAAAGCACACATGAGCTCATTCTCATCAGTTTAACACTTTAAAAAATAGCTGTCTCACTCATTGCCAAGATTTGGGTCCCAGACAAGCTTGATTTCACTTACTGACTGCTGAAGTTATACCTGTACCAGTGCGCTTACCATACAGCAACCACAGTGTCATACTAGAACCCGAAGGCTCACAGAAGAAAGATGGCTGCTTCCACAACCACCAAAAAGCACACCAGTGGGACATCCATGAGGTAACAGAGCACATGAAAAAAGGACTGAAAATGTGGAAGAAATGGCTCAAGTCCTGAGGAAAGGCAGATTAGTGTGCCTTCCACTGTGTCTTCTCAGTGGGAAGCCTTAATGAGGAACTGTGTGGCTCCATTATTGGGACTACCCTGCAAGAGGCCAGGGATGGTTGTGTCCATCCTGTAGAAACAACTGATGTTCTCTGATGGCCTAAATCTTTCTTCATCCAGGTTCTGGTAAATACTTCTTTCCCTGTGTTAATCAGTTTTTTGTTGCTGTGACAAACTACCTGATAAAATCAACTAAGAGGAGGAAAGATGTATGCTGACTTGCAGTTTCAGAGATTTCAGTCTATGGACAGCTGGCTCCATTGCTTTGGGCCTAATGTTAGGCAGAAGCTCATGGCAAAATGGCATGAAGGAGAACTTCTCACCTCATGGTGGCCAGGAAAGCAGAGAGGCGCAGGGAGAGGGAGGAGAAAGAGCCAGGGACAAGATACAGTCCACTTGGGCATGCCTCCAAGGACTTACTCCATCCAACCAGACATATCCATTCACAATTTTCACCACCTCCCAAGAATCCATTTAGCCGTGAATCCTCAAAGGATTAATCCACTGACGAGGCTAGACCTGCCATGTAAGTTCTCTGAATGCTGCTGCACTGGAGACAAGCCTTCAATACATGAACATTTGGGAGACATTCCAGAATTCCAACTATAACATCTTCTCATCCTCTCATGCATAGAGAAATGCTATATGAACTAAATGTTTGTGCTCCCCCCAAATCTCCAATGTGATGGTATTAGAAGGTGGGCCTTTGGGGTATAATTAAGACATAAGTTCTCAAGAATGGGATTAGTGTTCTTATAAAGGGCTTAGACACCAAAATTGCCTGTTTACAACATGCAAGGATACAACCAGAAAGCACCCTTTATCAGCCATAATGCAGGCCCTCACCAGACACCAAATCTGGACTTCCCAGCCTCCAGAACTGTGAGAAGGAGATTTTTGTTGCTTATAAGCAACCCAGTTTTTGGCATTTTGCTATAACATCCTGAATGGACTAAGATGGAGGTAATGGCCCCTACAAGTCACAGGTAATTACACAGTCCCTGGTACTTCTGCTGTGATGACACACAGCTAAACAGAAGCCAAAGGTATATTTGGAATGGATTTTTTCACACAGACAGGATCACTGAAGCTGGAACTCAGGATGAACATTCTGTATATCAAATGCTCAAGAGACAAGAGCAGCAGGTTGATGAGTAAACTTCAGGGAGTTTCCAAAATGAGGAAAAGAAGGAAGGCAGGTTTAAAAAGAGAACCCAGAAATAACAGTTGGAACAGTAAGAAGTAGAAGCAGGGTCCAAGGTCGGGAGCATTTTAAGAAGGAGTAGGTCAGAGAGTGACGGAGAATTGTCCTTGGATGTGGTGACGGGGATCTTTGGTGATGATGGAGACAGGAGTGGCTGTTGTGGAATCTGTAGGCCAGAAGAAGTCTATGAGCCCATCTGCTCCACCACAGGGCCCAGGCATTCTGTTGAACCCCAATGAAAGGCTGTGTCTCCTCCATTCATTCTGCCAGCTTTCACTGTCCTCCTGATGCGAGTCAGGGACTGGTAGAAGATTTGTTCACTGCTACAGCTTGGCTCTCTGCTGTGTCTGAAAGCTGACCTTGGTGTCCTTTGAGTTTTATCCCAGAGAAAAGCACAGCAATTGAGCAATTCCCCAGGCACAGGGGACAGAATTTGAGAATGACATAAAAACAGGATTCTCTTCCCACCTTGGGCCTCCGGGGCTGAGCTGTTGCATCTTGTAGTTGCAAAAGGTGTATGCTGGGGCAGTAGGTGACTTCAGTTCCATGTAAAGCAACAACTATTTGCTGAGAATTAACCATATGCTTGGTAAGAAGACAGGCACTATCTGAGACAGAGAACTAAGTGAAATCATCCCGTCCCTCCAGGTACAAATAGTTATAGTTTCATGAAAGAAAAAAACTAACACACATACAGCAAGCAGGAAAACAAAACAAAACAAAACAGAACAATGTTCTTTTCATGATTACTGACAAAGTATGGGATTATCTATGGGAACAGAGACAGAAGAAGAATTCAACATCTGAATTTCTGTTGTTGTTCACATGTATGTTTTCCAGCTTTTCTACACTGAATGTCAATTAGTACTGAAACTGAAAAAAAATGAAGCAATAATTTTAATAACTTTTTTAGGAAGAGAGTTTGATATTCAAAAATAAAACAGCCCTGGGCTAAAGTTCCAGGCATGCCCCTTCCTAATAACTTGGGCTTAAACAAGTTCCCCAGCCACTCACTGACTAAATTTCCCCATTTATAAAATCACATAAACTGAGTGGGGAAGAAGTGGGTGTTTTTTTGGTAAGAAACCAAGAAACAAGAATATAAACCATAAGTGATTTATGGGGATAAAAATATCTTTAAATTTGATCATCTTAATTTAGTTGGGATCTTAACAAAAATTCCTAATATTACTAAGTTACTCATAAGGATTTTAGGAAGAAAAGTAGTATGATATGCTTAACAAGGGGGATGGTTCAGACTCTACCTCTGTTTCTTAATAACTGACCTTGACTAAGTTACTTTACCTTGCTGAGTCCCAGTTACTTCATCTACAAAACAGAGATAATAATGAAGCCTACTCTATAGGGACATTGTGAAGATACATATATACTGCCATCAAGTAACCTGCCAGATAAATATCTAATTAATGATTATATATAATTACAATCATCATCTTAAGAGGCTGATTTGTTTCAGAGAAATCAGACATGATAAGATACATGTATTTTCCTCTTTTTTTTTATCACACACATCTCAGGTGTTTAATATATTTTGACACACATATTAAAATGATTACTACAGTCTAGCAAATTTACATGTGCACCAGCTCATACAGATCCTGTTTTTATTATAAGAACACCTAAAATCTTTTAGCAAATTTCCAGTATATAATATAATATTATTAACTGCAGTCCTCAGGCTGTATATTAGGTATCTAGACTTACTCATCCTACGTAACTTTGACACTGTACTCTTTTTTTTTTTTCTTTTAAAGAGAGAAATTTTATTTAGTTTTTCACATGGCCTTCGTTGCTCCAACACTTGGTTGTGTACGTGGTGCTGGGGTTTGAACTCAGGTCCTCGTGCTTGCTACACAAGCGCCGAAACCGCTGAGCCACCGCTCCAGCCCGACATTGTACTCTTTGACATACATTTCTCTATTTTCTCTACCATAACACCCTTTTTCACCCCAGCGACTGCTATTATCTACTCTTTCTATGTATTGTGCTTTCTTTTTTTTTTTTTCAGCTTCTACATGTAAGTGAGATGATTTAGCAGTTTTCTTTTTATTTCTGGCTTACTTCATTTAGCATAATGTCCTCCAGGTTCATCCACCTTGTTGCAACCAGCAGAACTACATTCTGTTTTAAGATTAAAAAATATTCTACTATCCATACAGATCACAATTTCTTTATCCATTTGTCTGTCTACAAACACTTAGGCTGGTTTCCAATCATGGCTATTATGAATAATGCTGCAATGAACATGGAGATTCAGGTATCTCTAGGGGTGCTATTTCATTTCCTCTGGGTATACAGACACAGAATTTGGATTGCTGACTCATGTTGCAGTTTCATTTTAATTGTCTGAGGAACTGTCATAGTGTTTTTCATGATGGCTGGACCAGTCTACATTCCCAAAAAAGTATACAAGTGTTCTCTTTTCTCCACATGCACAAGAACACTTATATTACTGCTTTTTCATGCCAGCCATCCTAACAGTTGTAATATAATATCTCATTGGTGTTTTCCTTTACATCTCCCTCATAACTACTGATACTGATAATGTTTTCATACACCAATCAGTTATTTTTCTGTCTTCTTTGGAGACGAGTCTATGCAGGTCTTTTGCCCATTTTTAGCCAGATTGTTTGTTTTCTTACTATTGAGTTATGTAAACCCATTATGTATTTTAGATATTAACTCTGTATCAAACATATAATTCACAAATATTTTCTCATAATATGTAGGCTGCCTTTTCATTTTGTTGATTGTTTCCTTTTTTTTTAATTTGATGTAGTACTATTTGTTTAATTTGGGGTTTCTGCCTGAGCATTTCTATGATATATAAAAAAATCATCACCAAAGTCAAGAACTTTTATGTGCCTTTATTTATCTTTGTATCATTAGTGCCTTGTACAGGGCTATCACAAAGTAGGGATGCAATAGGTATGCCACTCTATCCCATTAAGGGCCTTGCCCATATATAACTAGATTGGCCTACACAAAAAAAAAAAAAATAGAAAAGTTCAAATTTTACATGTTTAAATTCAATTTAGTGAGTTTAAAAATCAATTCATTTCAGCAAATTATCTGAGTGTAGGAACAATCAGAGGCATTTTTATAGTTTACAAATACTATCTGGTTATTCATCATCCAGTGGGGCTGCCATCTTGTTCATGACACTGGAAAGAATCAGAGGGTTTCTTTTCTCTCTCACAATACTGGTAATCATCTTTAACGGGGAAGTCAATTTAAAAGAAGGCAGCAGGGAGAAAGTGATGGAAGAGGGGAGCAAACAAGACAAAAGGAGAAGAAAAACAGAACATGAAGAAAATAAAGACCTATTTAACTGTCCACTGTGTAATATACTATTTTGCCAGCATCTTCCAACTCCCATTCCCAACCAAAGGATAGAAAGTAAGAACTTCCAATTAATGATCCATGTGGATAAAATACTGTCACAGGTATAAAAAGAAATGCTTACAAGAAAGAAGGACAGGGAGGGATCTAGGGAGACAATCAGCAATGTAGCATACTCTTTACTGTACACCCCCCCCCAAGAATCCAAATAATACTTACACAATCATTTAATTCTGGAAAATTTAAACTCCAAGCATTTATATCACTTGTAGGGGCAAAATATAGAAGAATCAAGAGACTTGGGTATGGGTGATTTGGGGGTAATTCTGGTTTAAGAACAAATGCATATCATATTGCATTTATGATTGTACAAAAACTCAACTTCTTAATAAAAATTTTTTAAAAAAAGAAATGCTTAACTTAAACTGAAAACACATATATCAATGCCATCAACTCAACCTTAAAAAGAACAGCAAATACAAGAAAAAAATTAGTATAAAATCTATTTCCGTCTTATGCAGCTTTATATTCCCCCATCCTTCCGAGCACTGTTGGACTGTTCCTTCCTCAGTAACTTCTTGACTCTGCCTGGGTTGGGTACTTTGTCCCATGCTCTCTTAGCACCCGGCAACCTTCCACGGGAAGCTACTACTGTTGTAATTAGGCAACTATTTGGATAATTAATTGTTTCATATCTGTGTCTTCTGCTACTATCAAAGCAGGTTCAGTGAGGGCAGCTTTCTTCTCTGCCTGTTTACTCTGGAATCACCAAAATTTGCACAAGGACTTGCCTGAATAGATATGCAAATATAACTACACACACAACACATACTCACACTTACATATGGTTGATCTCCATTATTCTGTATTTGGAAATTTGCAAATTCACTGATTTGAAATCTACTTTTAACCTCAAAACTCTCAACACTTCTACAGTCATTTGTATACATTGGTAGAGCAGTGAAAAAGGTGTCACCCAACACACATGTCCGGAAAGGGTGCAGGACAAGGTGAAGGAATTGTGCCTTCTTTTTTCAGCTCTCATACTACAACCAATTGTCCTCTCTGGTTCTATTTATTGCTACATTTTTACATTTTTGTGAGGTTTTTTTTGTGTGTGTGTGATTTTATTGAAATGCTGTCCAGTGTCCCTAAGTGCAGGTAGGTTAGGCTATGATATGCAGATTTGTTTAGGTCTGAGTTATAGTACTGTTGTCCAGGAGTTCAATGTTAATGAATTAACTATATGGTTTTTTTTAAAGGTGTCTTTAAACAAAAACAAATGTGAAACAAGGTTATATACTGAACTGTTAATAAAAATGTTGTGACCAAAGGTTCACAGGAAACTGAACCTAAATTTCTTTTAGAAATACTGGTTCAGTATTCATTAATTCAGTGTTTATGACAACTTTATAGAACATAGCTACTGTAAAAAAATAAAATCAACTGTGCATTTATTGTATATTACACATGTTTCATAAAATTTTGCACTAGGGATGTAGCTCAGTGGTAGATCACCTGCCTGGCAGGTATAAGGACCCAGTTTCAGTCTCCAGCACTGTAATAATAAAAAGTTTAAAAAAACATGAGTACTGTTTGTAAGGGGTAGATTGACGGGGGGTATATGCATATATAGTGCCCTATGTGGGAATATGATGACACTTTATACACACACAGACACACACATTTTCATTTCATTCTGAGCATTCATGATCTCTAGTCACGTACCTCATTTTAAAATCCTGATAAACAGTGATATTAGCATTGAGGTAGATAAAGGTTAGAATAGAATCACAAATACATATGTTACTTCAAATGTTTTACATAGGTTAAATTTTAAATTATTTGCATTATATTCATTAATGGCAAGAACTGGAAAATTCCAAAATATATATTCCTATTGAAAAGATATCTGTTATGAAGCACTGGTTAGAGAGAATCCAAAGATGAGTTAAACACAGGCAGAAAACTGAAAGTTGAATAACTATACGTTTTGCAAAAGACTACTGATATAAACCTGTCCCATCTGCTTTCCTAATATTCTTGTGCATTTTCAGGTCTGTGTGACAGGCAGTTTCAGTAACATCTAAGCTCTTTGGAGAGATTTACTATAAGCACCTAACTCTGTGTTCCTCAAATAGCAGATCATATTTCTTAGTAAAGCTTCTAATTAGATTTGTTGGTTATGAATTGATATCGAAAGAAAGACACAATGAGGGGAAAAATTCATGCCTATAAATGGTCTTGTGGACACTGTGATAGTAATTAAAACAATTATGCTGTTAATAATTCAGTATTGGTTAAAAAAAAAAAACATACGGGGCTGGAGCGGTGGCTCAGCGGTTTTGGTGCTTGCCTGGCAAGCACGAGGACCCGGGTTCAAACCCCAGCACCACGTACACAACTGAGTGTTGGAGCAACTAAGGTCATGTGAAAAACTAAATAAAGTTGTTTCTCTCTTTCTCTGTCTCTCTCACTGTCCCTCTCTCTTTAAAAAAAAAAAAAAAAAAAAAAACATACATTTGTGAGTGATTTATACAGACCAGAGATGGCATATGTTGTACCACAGGTGAATAGGAGGTCACCAAGAATTCACTTCACAGTTTTCCCAGAAGTATAGAGTCAAAAAGGTCACTTGTGGTAAAAGATCCTTTGGATAGTCTTTTTAAATCAATGCATGAATTAAAGACAATTTACATATAAATAGGCTAATACTCTGGCTTTGAAATTAAATGGATTTTTAAAAAGATTTAAGTAACTGCAGAAAAGGTCAGTTAGGCAGTAAGTATACATAATGTGATTTTTTAAAAAGTGCTTGTCTTGTTGGTTTATTAATATTTTGTATTCATTGTCAGTGTTCTAAAATTGCGTGCATAATTAGCAATGCACCAAAATCTAAGGCAGGCTCCTAAAAGAAGGAAAATATATTTTACAAATTGGTGAAAGAAAGATAAATCCATCATCTCTGGACATAAAAACAGTCAAAATCAACCTTTGCCCACATATTAATACACGTTAAATTCAAGTATATCACAACATGTCCCAAATAAACTTGGCATGGCTCCAAAGAAATTTACCTTGACATTTAACCTCACTAATAAATTTACAGCTCTTCCAAAACATAAGAGTTGCAAGTGATCTTCTTTTATTTGAATGGGATCATACTGTAATCTGCAATCCCAGTTCCCTTTTAGGGAATACAAGCCTCGAAGTTTTTCCAAATGTGGTGAAGGGGAAGAGTAGAATTTCTATACTACCAAACCTGATCCTGGCCACTACTGATTTGGTACACATAGTTATACCTTAGAAAGCCTTAGAAAGTGTTGGACCACTGGATGAAAACAACGATCATAGGCACTTTTAGACTGTTCTGTATGATATTATAATGGTAGATACAGACTTCACACATTGCTCCAAACACGTAGAATTATACAACACAAAGTGAATCCTAATGTAAACTAAGGACTTCAATTAACAGCAATGTATCAGTACTGGCTCACCAACTGTAATAAGTGTATCACACCAATGCAAGATGCTAATCCTAGAGAAAACTATGAGTAGGGGAGAGGGGGATATGTGGGAACTATTTCTTCTTACCATTTTTTTCTGTAACCTAAATTGCTCTAGAAAATAAAGTCTGTCTTTCAAAATGGCAGATCAAACAATATGATACAATCAAACACACTTCTTGTAGGTAAATGTTTATAAACTGTACTCAGAGGAGCCCTGTTGCTCCTAGTTGATAGTTTGCTGGGCACTTGGTTTGGGTGTGTCTGGGGAAATGGAGGCAGAAAAGGGAGCACTGGAAAGGAGGTTGGCTATTCAAACTGGGTTCTCCTCTTCCACCTGTTTCAAACACAGCAACTCCCCTTTCCTTTGTTGTGTGCATTGTTCCCTACAGTGGAGCCCATTAAAGAAGGTGTTCCTCAGCTAAAGAAAACAAAATCATGAAAACCACTAAGCCCACCAAAATATTTTGCCTACAATCCCACATCCTAATTCCCTGAGCTATAGAATCAACAAATAAACATTTAACCAAGACTCCCTACCTGAACTTTTACTACAGCCTATGATTGAACTAAGCAGATGCTAAATGACCACACAGGAAGAGGTTCAACCACCGAGTACTTACTGTGCATCAACAATTGGGCCATTACCCTGTGAGAACATGTACCTTTGGAGGTGAAGGTTGAAATACAAACCACAGGTCCAGCCCTTGAGAAGCTTTTAATCTTCCAGGACACAGAAAAACTAATACTCACATGAAATTATCAAAAGACAACGATATGCTAAGGTACCCAAAGCTGGACCTGGGGAGCTAAAAATAAACTGCAGCGATTCAGTCCAGTATAAACAAATTGTCAACTTTGTATGAATGCAAGGAATGGGACAGATGAGAACATTTTAATGTGCAGTGAAGTCTCGCTTCCCCAAATTTTTATCTCCCTTTTAAATGGCAAAATGAGTGCTACTCAAGTCTGGGAATCAGCAATGGACAGAGCCCTTCTCAAAGACAGATATAGAAAGGAATGGAGGCAGAATTTCACCTAGCTCGCTATTTTGTCATCTTCCATTGTATATACACCTCCTCTCAAAACTGATGTCTCCTCATCAGTAGCCACTAAGGAGTTAATTCCCAAGATCTTGCAATTGATCTGCTAGCTTCAAAGAAAAGCAGGAACAACCAGATTAGGTGACTTCTCTCAGGGACCTCTGAGAAATGCTCTGAAAGCAGAAGGAGGGCTTTATGCCATAGACTCCTCATTCTACCTCTGAAAAAATAAAGACCTTAGACACTGTTTTCCCTCTCATAGCCAGTGCCACACTACAGAGTGGGCACTAGTTGTTTATGCCAGGAGCAGGATGGGTTGTTTTTTTTTTTTTTTAAGTCTGTATGTGTTGTGCTATAAATTATTCTGTTCGTGGGTGTAAGAATAAATATCCATGTAGATAAGTGTGTATATACACACACATTCTCACATACAGAGTATGTTACAGTTAAAAACACACTGTCAAGAGCCCCTCAAGCACAGAAACTTCTTGCTTTAAATGCAGGCAAGCACACATTTAGGATAAAGACAGGAATATTATAAATACTTCAAATATTATTTTTAAAAATGCCTGAGGAGCACAAATATTCGCAACACAGCTTTGTGGCTTCACACTGGTGACCTGAAGACCTGTTGCAAATGAGCAACAGGGAGATCAAACATGATTAAAAATGCAAAGAAACGGGGCTGGAGCGGTGGCTCAGCGGTTTCGGTGCTTGCCTGGCAAGCTCGAGGACCCGGGTTCAAACCCCAGCACCATGTACACAACTAAGTGTTGGAGCAACTAAGGCCATGTGAAAAACTAAATAAAGTTGTTTCTCTCTTTCTCTGTCTCTCTCACTGTCCCTCTCTCTTTAAAAAAAAAAAAAAATGCAAAGAAACTACACCCAAGTGACATGCTGTATTTGAAAATGAACTCTGACTCTGAGGCACCATTGCAATCTGTGCGCAAAGTGCTTTTTGGTAATTCACTTGCCCACATGAGGCCCACTACTGAGGACTTCTAATGCAGGTCCCCTCTTAATGCAGGCAGAATTTTTGACAGCCATTATAAATTCTATCTTCAGACTTCTTCAGTAAAACAATTTCTTTTTCTTTTTTCACTGAAAATTGATGGTTTCTGTTTTACCAAGATGAGCCCCAGAAGTTGTTAGAAACTTGCATAATACATTAGCTACGAGTAGGTGAATAATGGCCTCAAGTGTGTACAGGAAAATTAGTGGCTGAGTTGCAGTTGGTGGGCTGGTAGCCTTTTACTGAAACTAGAAAAGTGGAGGCTGAAGTCAGGCTTAATATACATTCCAGTGACGATAAGATGCAGGATGCCAAATGGAAGGAAGTTGGTTCGCATTTCCTTGCTATTTGAGTATCATGAGATTCTATTGTGTATTATTTCTTTTGTATACATATATATGGCTGGATGTGGCAGGGCCCACCTGTAATCCCAACAATCCCTGAGGCTGAGACAAGGGGATCAAAAGTTCAAAGCCAGCCTGGACAACATAACAAGACCCAGTCTCAAAATAAAATTTAAAAAAATTAAAAAGGGATGAGTGCTGCAGCACAGTGGTAGAGTACTCCCAGGTTCAATCCCCAGTATAGATTTTTTTTTAAATTAGGGGTTAGGGACACAGGTCAGCGATAGAGCACTTGCCTAGCATGTGCAAGGTGCCAACAACGTAAATGTAATAATGTGCTTTTGAATACCCATAAATTCAAAGTATAATACAATGTCTCACGTCTCAGCATAAGATGCTGAGAAGTCAATTAATGACTAAGGGATTTATATTAAGGAAGGGTCCCCAGGAAATACTGCTAGGAAGTGCCAAGAAGTAGAGCAGGGAAAGACAAGAAGTCAAGGGATGGTGTTACTTAGAGTAAAACCCTCTGAAGGAAGTTTTCCCAGCAGGTGTAAGGGAACTGATACCTACCCTCCCTTCCAGCCCATCACTGGCTGCCAAGTGCTTTCGCCTCCCAGCAGACAGAGTAAAGCCAGCAGCTTCAGGTTGTCCTGCTAGAGTGGCTGCAGATGCAGCCGCTGGAAGGAAAACACACGGAAGCTGGGGCAAAGCTCACAGAAAAGGTAAGTGGCGCTGCGCTTGGGCAGTGTGCACTGACAACTTCTGCTGTGACAGCAGCAAATGGCCCATACCTCCCTGCCAGGATTACCGCTGTTGAATTTTAACAATAAACATGAAAGTAGAATAAGATTAGAGAATCTGAAGAAAGCAGAAAGATAGGTAAAAGTTCCCCGTCTCTCACTCCCATCCTCACTGGCCCCCTCACCTAGTTGCCTACTGCTCATTTCCAAAGGTGACCCTTGTATACAGTTTTCTGTAAATCTTAAGAAAAATACACACACACACACACACACACACACACATTCTTTTCAAAAATAAACAGATTTGACTATAGCATATAAACTGTTCCTACTTTTTTTCACATAAGAATATATCTTGGGTTCTAGATATCTTAATTTTATAGATAGTTATTCCAGAGAGAGAGAGAGAGAGAAGGGGGGAGATATTAAAGCATAAATGTTTTTATTTATTTATTGGTACAAGGATTGAATCCAGGGGCACTTAATCAATAAGTCACATCCCCAGTGCTTTTATTTTTTATTTTGAGACAGGGTCTTGCTAAATTCCTAAGGCTGGTCTTGACCTTATGGTCCTCCTGCCTCAATTTCCTGAGTCACTAGGATTAAAGAGGTGCACCACCACACCCATTTGAACCCCATTTTAGCGTGTCCTCCATATCACAAACACGTCCCCATCTAAAGTGATTAAAAACTCCAAGGCCTATAGGGCTCAGGATTTGGTGCTCTCCTCTTTAGGATATAAACAACAACTCCCCCTCTTGTGCCAAAGTACATGCCTGGAAAATGCTTCTCCATCTCTTGCCTGATTCCACTGAAGAGAAGTAGTTGGGTTTGAATGCCAGGAAAGGTTGTGTGGAGAATGACTACAAAACTGCAGACAATGGAGAGGCACACTGCTTTGTGGTGTTGACAGGATTTAAGCAATGGAAAGGCTTAACGAAGAGGAAGAGAAATGAATTTGTCAAATCCTTCTCAGACACTGTGAGTGCAATGGATCCTTGCACAAAGAAATTTCCGTTCCGCAAGGGGTGGTGATGCATGCCTATAATCCCAGCAACTCTGGAGACTGAGGCAGGAGGACAGCAAATTGAAAGCCAGCCTCAGCAATTTAGAGAGGCCCTTCACAACTAAGTGAGAACCTGTCTCAAAATAAAAAATAAAAATGGGCTGGGGATGTCACTCAGTGGTTAACGTACCCCTGGATTCAATCGCCAGTAACAAAAAAGAAAAGAAAGAAAGAAATCTCAGTCTCCAATCATGCCCTATCTATACACACACACACACATACACATTCAGAATCTATTAGTTCAATTTCATAGTTTCAGAGGGCTCACAACTTGGGACAGCATTCGCTGCACATAGCGGCTTAAGCCCATTTTGCAATTAAACAATTCATGCGACCCTTAAATTTGACTCTCTGTAAGTTGCAACCTAACATGAACAAAATCTGATATCTGTTCTTTACACTGGCAATTAGATGGATCGAACACAAAACTGGAAACTTTCATTTTTAGAAAAATATCTTAAAGATTTAATGAAAATGTCAAACATTAGCTGCATTTAAATACATTTGATTGAAAAATTTTAATGTTTTAATGCATTCTGCATTTTGCCTGGTAATTCTATTTTTAAAACTTTATTTCTTTTATTCTTTTCCTTGCCTATTAATCTAACAGATCATTTTAAATATTGTTCAAGAAATATATCTTTATCCAAAATGTTTAAAAATAATTTTAACTTTCCTAATTTTTTTATAATTAAACAAGTTTGATGAAAATTATAAAACTGTACACAATTTGAACACAAAAGCACTTTAGTTTTAAATTCTTTGTTTTTAAGAGAGAGAGAGGGAAAGAAAAGAGAATCGCTTTTATTTATTTATTTATCTGGCCTTTGTTTCTCGGACGCTTACTTGCGTATGTGGTGCTAGGGTTTGAAAGCAGGTCCTTGTGCATTCCAGGCAAGCCCTCCAACTGCTGAGCCACTGCCCCAGTCCCTAACTATTAATTCTTCAGATAGAGTTCAGCAAGCTTTTTCTTTAAAGAGCTAGATAATGAACAACTTGGGCTACTGCAACCTCTGCCATCGTGGCAAAAAAAGAATCAAAGACAAAGTATACCCAAATGGGAGTACGTAGATTTCCTGGGTCTTAGTTGGCAGATTTCTGAATTAGATAATAACTGCCAATAGACACAAATTATGATTTTTAAAAAGTGCCTTGATTATAACCTTGTAGCAATTTCAGTGAAATGAAGGTAAGAAAAATAACTTCATTAGAATAAATATATAATAATGTAAAAAATACTCGTTTTTAAAAAAACCTCATCCAAATATTATCAACCAAATAATAAAAATTTACAATAATAGTTATATTTCCTATTTAGCCAATTTTCTATCATATAAAAACCATAATTTTACCTATATTCCTGAATATTGTCCTTAAAATGACTTATCATCATGGTAAAAGGATAAAAATAGTTTATCAACAGGATTTATAACTTTTAGATTTTTAGACAGAGGTACATGATATGGTCTCCATTGGTACTTTCGCCCTGGAACCCACAACCTCAAGCACAGGCCTGGATACAACAGTGATCAAGAGACTGAGACCCTACTGTCTTGAATTACAGCCTAATAAGTCCTAGTTCATATCCTTTGACCCTACCCTAGACCAGATGGTGGTCATTATTTCTCACATGGACTACAGCAATAGCTTTTTTTTTTTTTTGCACTCCCTACATCTAGTCTTGTCCTCCCCAACCTATTTTTCACACCACAGAGTAATATTTTAAAACATAAATATCATCTCTCTTCTAAAGCTCTTTAATTGCTTTCTATTACATTCAGAATAAAATCCCAAATCTTTTCCATAGCACAGGATGTCCCCTAAAACCCTACTCCCACATGGCTTCCAACTTAGATTATCTTGTACAGTCCCTTCCCTGCCCAGGACTATCTAGTCACACTTGCCTTTTCTTGTGCCACTAACACATTGAGGTACCTTTTCCTATGCCCTTCCTTCTTGGCCCACATGCTTTGAAGCGCTTGCTTCCTTCCATTCTGTAAAGCTCTGCTTAAAGGGCGTCCTCTTGGAGAAGACTTCTCAGTCCACTCCATCTAACACATAGTGTCGTTGTTATTTTCAGTCACGGTACTGTTCATTTTCTTCATAGCCTCAGGGAAAAACCCGTAATTATGTGCATTCACCTCTTTACTAGAATAATTCCCATACTGCAAGCTCTTTGAGAGCAGAGATAATTTCTATTTTATCTCTCACTTGCAGTACCTACCATAATGCCTGGACCTCATAGGTATCCAAAACAATTGCTGAAAAAATGACTGAAAGTACATTATGGACCTATCCGACCACTCTGGCATGAAGCACTTATTCCCGTAGGAACAACCAAATCAGGGTCCCCTGAACCAATGATATTCAAATTCACTCACAGCCTTTATTCTGGCTCTTTCAAGCTGAATTTCCTTCTCCAAATCCCCCTGCCTTCCCAAATGTTCCACTCTTTCAGAAATTCAATTACACTTCAAATCTTTGCTATCCTCTTATAATAGGTCTCTCAATTTCTACATTTATCATCTGAATTATTTGCTTTAGTATAATCTTATGGAACCTAATTCTTTCTAAACATAACTTCCCTCCAAAGGGCACTTAGTAGAAACCATGTGTGCCTAATCTAGCCAGTAGCACAGAGAAGAACCCCATATTGATATCACTCATCATCTAGGTCCAGGTCCCCCACCCAGTTCCAGCTTCCTACTCTAGAAGGCCAACTGCAAGCAAAGACTTAAAAACAGGTAGCTTATTTTCTAGAAAGACTCCCAGACATAGGATTGAGGTCCTAGAGGAGAGAAGTAAAACAGGGAAAAGGGAGTCTTAACTTGGTTCTGAGTTGGTTGTTCTTGTGAAGTAATTGAAAACCTGCCTTCAGGAGACAGCAGTGAGGAAATGAGGGAGAGGAAGACCCAGAGGAGGAGCCAAGCATATAAGACTATAGCTGAGCCTTGCCTTGGCCTGAGTGTGCAGGGAGCTCCAGAACATGAAGGGCACCACAAAGTTTCTCCCTTGTCAATTTCAGTTGCTCGCTATGGGTGAAGTGTTGCAGGTCTAATCCTAGCTGTTCAAGAGGCTGCAGCATGACGATTACAAAATCAAAGCCAGCTTCGGGAACTTAGTGAGATCCTGTCTCAAAATACAAAATAAAGAGTTGGGGATGTAGCTCAGTGGTAGAGTGCCCCTGGATTCAATCTCCAGTACCATTAATTAATTAAAAATAAAAAGAGGTGAAGATGCAGTTTAGTGGTGAAGCATTTGCCTATTATGTGTAAGGCCCTGGTCTCAATTCAGAGGACTATAGCGGGGAAAAGGCTAGAGGTAGGGAGTCAATTGGTCACTGGCTATAAATTGCCTTTGGCCAAGAGTATTAGGTATGTCTGGGGAAGGTGGTACCCCTAAAGGAGAGTTAATTCTCTTGAATTGGGATACATCTATTAGGCCTTAGAATTCTACACACTAAGCAAGTAGGGCCTAGGTGTGTGAGCTCACTGTAGGTCATCTTGGTGAGAGACTCAGAGTTCAAGTTCCAGGTCAGTTTGGAAAATTTAGCAAGACTGTATCTCAAATTAAAATTAAAATGGGCTAGGGAGGTTATTCAGTGGTAAAACACACTGAGTTCAAGCCCTAGCCTTGCCAAAAAAAAGTGTTGAACAAGGCATGGAAAAGTATTTATCCACTAGCTGCAGCTCCCATCCCCAACTAGTAAAGGGTTATTCTATGGGTTATTAATTATCTTGCTCTTCCAGGCTGTGAGTCTCCCCATTCTACTCAGGATGTCAGAGAAGCCCTGGGACAGAAAATGAAGATACTCAGTGCACCCCAGGCAAGAGGATTTAAGATGGCTTCTACAATAATGTCCAGAGATAAAAGCAAGACAAGATGTAAGATGGGCCACAGGAAGTGTCCAGTACTTTAATCAGCTCTTTAGATTGTTGGAGACTATAGCCAATCTGTTCTACTCCCAAGCGGAAGCCCTACCAGGAACTTTCAGGAGGCCCCCCTTGTATATCTTATACTATGCATGATATGATCCATTTCAGTTAGGCAGGTCATGTGGCCTTACAGACTGAGATTAGGCAAACAGAAAAGTAAATTATCTTAACATTCTCACAGCATTACTGGGATTTCTGCACTTTCCTTAGGGTCACTAATGAGTTTTATCTCATTTTCTGGTGATTATGAGTAGAGTATTTTACTTAAAATTCAGACGTCTGTCATGAGAGCATGACACTACTAGGTTCCATATACTGGTGATGATCATGATGTTCCTGGGTCAAAAAATGGTTGTGAACATTTTGTAACAGCACACAGTGATTCCTTCCCCCAACAAATTGAGCAAAAATGCTAAGTCTCCACATTGAAACAAATCTACAAAACAGCACATTTCCTCCAATTCACACAGTCATTAAGAAGCATTGTCTGTGAGGGGTCAGAAACATATAATATCCAACCTCCCTGTTTAACAGAGCCCAGCAAGGACTCAAATGCACAGTTCATTATTGTCATTATGAGAGAATTTCTGCCAACAAGTTACAGTCAGGTTACTATCATTCAATCATGTAGCTAATAGGAATAATTTCATGGTAATTGGGGTATTCTAGACAAGAGAAGAACACAAATGGCTGCAGAATCATTAATGATTTGTGCTGACTTTCATGGTAAAAATGACAATGCATTAGTTTACCAGATGCTGGATCAAGCCATGGGCCATTAACAGGAGGGTGTTCTCGGAACGTTTTCAGAACAAATACCAGCTGGTTTATTTTCAGCTTGCAGACATAATCACATGCATCCCAAATCAGATCCACCACAACGCTGTCAGATACATCATAAATTAAAGGCTCCATGGGCTCATTATCGGCTCTCGTTCGTAAAAGCAACACATTGTCCTGGCCAGACCCAAAATATTAAATGAGCATTTAAAGAAACTCTGAGATGTACTGCCTTGAAAATATAAAATCCCTCATAAAACTATCTGCAGTACTCAAGAATTCAAAGTGTCCTCCATTCTCAATTTTGCCTCCACATTTGTTAAAAGAAAAGAAAAAGAAAATCCTGTCTTGTCAGGAAAGCTTTCAGGCTGTCTCTTAGGAATTAAGTGTTGGTTTATTAGGAAATTCAATATGCTGCCTTCAGAAGAAGGGAGGGACCTGTATCAAACAAACAGGTTAAAAGACCAAAAATAAATAAATAAAATAAAACAACAATAACAATGACCAAACAACAACAACAAAAAACCTCTCTCCAGGAAATTTAATGTACACCATGTTAGTAACCAGGACAACTCCTAATTCTCAGCAATCTACTGCAAAGATACATATATGAGAAAAAGCTTCCATCTTTTCCAAATGTTCAGAAAAAATGTGAAGCTTATTTAAATTCCTTTTCTGTCTTGCCTGTGTAGAAAGCTTTTCTCCCCTGTACCTACCAGCCCTATTTGGAAACAAAGGGATGTTTGCAAAACAAAACCAAAATAAAGGGCAGCCAATAGTGGATTGCATCACACTTGCCATTTCTCATGATCAGATTAACCACCTGGAAAGTGCTAGAAAACAACTCTTCCACTTGGCACCTCTTGAGCAAAATGCTGAGTTTCCAGAATCAAAAGGGAGATGGGTGGGGTTGCTCTTTCTTCATCAGCTTTTTCTGATTAAAGCTCCATGTTAAAGTGATCCGGGCCCTGGTCTGTGTAGCGCGTTCTATTACCAGGAGTTGTGTGCGACATGACTCCCTGTAATCATGGCCTATATGTACAACAATTGTTAATTAGCGCATTTGTAGCCAGCCGCCACCAAAAACAGGATGGCATTCTTACCTCGTGATTAGGGGTTTTGTGAGCATTTTGGTGTGGGGGACATTTTCTCACTGAAGACTCTTCCGCCCCATTCACGTTCATTCAGCTCTTTCTGGGGGAAGTTAAAAGCTGCAGTGATAATCCCTTAAGTATGACTTGGAAGAGTATAAAAGGTGCAGTGTATAAGCAACTGGATGAGGAAGCCTTTTATGTCAAAGTCACTGAATGGGTGGCCAAGGGCAGCGAGAGTGGGAAAAGAGGGGCAGATTTTCCTTTTGAGGTGGAGTGAAGCGAGATGCCATGGCAAGTTCAATTCCCTTTAATCACCCCGATTGCTGCACTGTCCCTGCCCCTTGTTTCACCTTGTTTCAGAGTGCCCAATAGCTCCTTGCTGCCATTTTGCTCTCAAAGGGGAGGGAGGAGCAAGGCAATTTTTGGTAGGGACCCAGTTTCTTGCTGAATGCCAACTCAGCCAGCTGGCACCGAACAGGCCGAGCCTTCTTCAGAAAGGGTTAGCAAAACTCAAATTAGCATGTTCCATTTTAAAAAACTTGCTTTTATTTAAAGACTAATTCATGACAAACAGTGGCTCCCGCATTGAGGTCTGGCGCCCCAGGGGCTGGCATCCAACCAAACACATGCAACTAATTGCCACCCTCGGATGACACGCAACTAACAAGCTCCATTTTGAGGCAGTAGATTCAGTAGGAATGTAACCCCGGAAGGCAGCGGAGGCAGAAAAGCTCCTTTCATAACCCTGTCCTAGGCTAACCGTGGCAGCAGAGCGCCTGAAAAACACTTTTGTTTCCCTGCCCCAACAATATATCTCCACAGGGCTGCGAACATGGCTAACTTACAGGAAGGCGGTCACCGGCACTAGATCCCCTTCGTGGTTGTTGGAGGAAGGCTGCCTTTCTCTTTGCTACAAGGAAATCTGCAAAATTGTCAGCTATGGAACTCTGCATCTTGCCCCATTGACAAATCTATCCCCACCCTCACCCCCCAGAACTTTTCATGGTGCTTTGATCAGACGCTCACCTCTAAGATGCTGACATTCAAATCCCACCTCCTCTATTTTACAGTAAATATCAAGTAATTTAATTTAACCCACCTGGGCCTCAGTTTCCTTGTCTATAAAGTGAAGATAATACTAACACCTGCCTGGTTATTTTGAGTAAGGATGAGTTTATGTAACAACACACATAGGACAATATGTGGCATGCCCTTGCTTCTTTAGAGAGAAGCCCTTTGAATCTAAAGGAAGATTTCCCCTTTCATACTCTTCATTTCAGCCGAATTTCATATCTCCCTGTAAACTTCCCAGGGACTGAATATCTATACCTTTGTTCACCATAACTTCCCCTCTTCCACTGTCCTTTCCTCACTGCCCACCCGTTTATGACCAATTCCCATCCATCCACCCAAACCCTCCCTCAAAGCCAGCTCTCAGTTGCAATGAGTCACTTCACTCTCTGCATGTCTGTGGCATTTTCACAAATGAGTGACAATGTTGTTTATGCCTTATTATATTGCCACTTCTAGAATGATGGATCCTTCTGAGCATACTCTATACATCATTGGAACATACTGGGTACCAAATGAATATTCTTTGAATAAGTAGATGGTTGAGTGAAAAAATTTACTAGGGTTATGATGGGCATAACAAGATGGCCAAGAGAATAATACCTTAAGGACTTTCACAGTAGCTTCAGTCTAAATTAAGATGTCTATTAAATGTATCATTGACTTCAGCTCACAAATCAAACCCAGCTGGGCAATTTGTCAATAACTGTCTTAGCTTCGGTCACCATAAAAAGAAAATACCACAGATTGTATGGTTTGAAAAAGAGAGATATATTTCCTGCAGTTCTGAAACCTAAAAGTCTAAGATCATGGTGTTGGCAGGACTGCCTTTTGCTGACACCTCTCTCAGTGGCTTCCACAAGGCTGCTTTCTTGCTCACTGTGTCCTCACCTGACCTTTTCTCTCTGTGTGTGCATCCCTGGGGTCTCTTTGTTTTCCTGTAAGATCATCTTATAATACTGGAATAGAGTCCCTTGCTTACACTCTTGTTTAATTTCAGATGCCTCTAAAAAGGCCCTCTCTCCAAATACTGTCACATTGGAAGTTAGTGCTTCAACCTATGAATCTGCAGGACAAAGTTAGGTCCACAACAATAACATATACAAATGAAAATGGTTAAAGCTCAAAGTGTGAACATTCTGGAAGTTACTTAGGCCCTTGTAAGGAGTGGGGAAAGCATGCATAAGCCTTCACTCCCAGAGGTGAGACCTCGCATCCAGATCCTCATTATGCAAAAATACACACATGGAAGGAGATTTGACTCAATTCCACAACTATTTTATTTAGATGAACAGCCAAGCAATCCTCAGAATGTGTTGAGATTCAAGTAAGGGGCTCAGATATTTCTGTCTCAACCTATTAAGTCCCACATTTTCAATTCTGCAAAACGGATTCTGAAATATTATTTCAGCATTACTGTAAATTGTATATTTGCTGATCAATTTAAGTTTTTATGAGTGTTCCACATTTGGGGTAATGGGACAAACTAGGTTGAAGATAGGAGAATATCAGTAACCTTGGCTGCAGCCACAATATCGGCTCCACTTGAAATCACCACCTCTTCTCAGCCAAACAGATATTTCTAGCCAAATCCCTGTGCACTTTCTAGGATGAAGCTCCTTTTAGTCCTAGGATACAATTTATATGGATCTTTTCTTCCTGAAGATAGACCTATAGCTGTGCACAGCCAAGTTCTCATGCCAACATTCCTTTTATAGCCACTTTATAATTCTAGTTGCTATTATCAGCAGGCACCATTTATACCAGGTAGTTTGCCTTTCTCACATTGTTTAAATCACTAATTCCCCAATAAGTAATACCATAAGCTAATGGCTCCCATGCTATTTGTTCATACTCCTCTCCTAAGACTCTTAACACTTTTTACCTGGTTGAAGAATGATTTACAATTATGTGTCTCTCTTGTCAGATTTCTTTTAGCTACTTAAGGTTCAGATTGTGTTGATGCATTTTTTTCTTTTTTAAAGGGAGGGATAGTGAGAGAGAGAGAGAGAAAGAGAGAATCAATTTTATTTAGATTTTTTCATGTGGCTTTTATTGCTCTGACACTTCATTGTGTACGTGGTGCTGGGGTTCAAACCTGTTTCTCGCACATGCCAGGCAAGTGCCATAACCTCGAACCCACCGCTCTAGCCCACCCCTTTTTTGATGCATTGTTTTACTCCAACCAGTGTGTTACACAAGGGAGCACACAGAGCAGAGACACGGCAAAAGTTCCTGGCGTTCCCACTTTTCTAAGAACACAACCATAGTGCTAACCTTCAAGCAACACAATCACAAAGGAATCTGGCAATGATCCAGGTGAGTTCATCACCTTACAGAATTTAGATCACATACAACCCTCCTTTTTAATCCACATCCAGCCAGCTGACCCCAGAAACACTCCACACCTCCACCACGACTTACCAATTTGTCTGAAATAATAAAGAAGAAAATGAGAGGCTATTAGCTCTACTTCCTTTCTCCAGTCAATCATCATTCTCAATTATTAATCAGTTGAAATATTGCCAAGAAGTTTTCAGGCCTCCCTCCAAAAAGTATAAAGGAGCTGTGTGCAAGTGAACAATTAACCATTTTATTCATGTAGTAGTTGTAGAATTTTTAAATTTATAGATGAGCTGATTTTGGTGATGTGATTTTTCTTTCTTTTTTGGTCTTGGATTCTGGGATATAATAGATGTCCATATGAACTTTGAATATAACTTCTCTCCCATTATTCATTTATTAATGACTTTGAGTTATAGAATTCTAAACTTAAAAGAGATGTACTAAACTATTTCCTGAGCAGTTCAGCATTTATAATAATGTTCGTAAGAGCATGACGCTCCTGACAGATCACTGCTGGCAAGAACAGAGTGATAACTGTCACCACCTTTCAATTCCCCACAATGAATTTGGTGAAGGACAGTCATAGCTCCTGCTTTCATGATACTTATATTTTAGAGGAGACAGCAGAAAGTAAACAGACAAATAAAAGAAACAAAAGACTTGTTTTTTCAAAACAAAGAGGTTAAGATAAAAAAAGAAAATACAATTAAGATGTTAGTAAAGACATGAGTAGCAAGAATCAAAATCCATGGGTCAGGAGAATGCTGACACTGAGGATCTCATCTGCAATCAAATCTGAAGTGTGAGCGCATATGGCATGGAGAATTCAAAAGAGATATATATAGCTCTGATCATCAACTGACCTCAGAGACTAAATTTCCAGTGGCATCCACTTCTCTTTTATTCCCATTATGTGCTGCTTCACTACTATTATTGCAAATGCGAAGGGGTAATTTTCTGAGCAAGAGGTGTACCGTGCAATTTGCTTTGTCACTCTCATTTGATGCTCATTAACACTCCCAACTTTTATGTAAGTGATGGGCTTTTAAAGGTAGAGGTACATGACTAAAAATATTAAATTTTTCTTTTATGTTTCCTTTTTTTTTTTTAAGAGGAAGAAAGGTGAGCACTAATGTTAAGTCTAATTTCAACTGTATCCTTTCAAGGTTGCTTATGCATATATTTCTCAGGAAGAATGGGGTCCTAGAAGACTATATATCCTTTAATTTTGAGGTATAGAATCTAGAAATACTTACCTGGCCTCCCAAGGCAGTAGACACATTTCTTTGGGAAGCTCAACCCCATATTATATCAGATTACACTAAACAATTTTCTTATGTGAAATCTTTGAAAATATTTTAATACTTTTGCATTTGAAATTATGTTCTTACATATAATTTGGTTAATTTAATTTTAAAATTAGCTAAACTTTCCCAGTAATCATCATAGATTCTCAGAAATTCTTAAGAAATGAGAAAAGCTAATTCATAAAATATCTCTAAAAGAGGACTTCTTAACACTTACCAAATTCAGTAATTAATAGCAATAGCATAATGTTCTATTTTGTTGACATATTATGATTTCAAATGGTCTGATTCTGCAATTTCTCCATACACTGAAACAAAAATAATTTTTCTTTCTCTTTTAGTTCTTAGTACTTTTGTAGGTCCTAAAACAATGCATGGATTCTAATCATTAAGCCTAAGGGTTCAATAAGCTATAAAGTGCACGCATTCTGCAGATCACTATGGCGCATGCCAGCATCTCAATAGGATCCCAAGTTCAAAGGCAGCCTCAGTAACTTCCCAATGTGCTAAGAAACTTAGTGAGACCCTGTTTCAAAATAAAAAGGGCTAGGGGTGTGGCTTAAGGGTTAAGAACCCCTGGGTTCAATCCCCAGTACGGAAGCAAAACAAAACAAACAAACAAACAAAAAGGGTGCTTTCCTGGGTCAAATGTAGCACTAAAAAGTGAGGGCTTCCCCTCTACAAATAAAGTTGATTAACCAAGCATAATTGCAGTTAGATCCAAGTGAATGTACCAAAATCCCTATTGCTGAAGGAAAAAAAAGCCTTCCCTGAATGTTTTGTGATTCATGCACTCACTTCTGAAGTTCCCTTTAACTCCTATTATAAAGAATATCTTGCTTCTTTAGCAAAATTCTCAAACCATAGTGCGTTAGAATCACCTAGAGCTCTTGTTAAGAAGAGATTCTTGGGCCTTGCCCACAAAGAATTTTATTTAATGGATCTAAGAGGAGCCCAGAATGCAGGGGGTTTCGCCTCCTGAAAGAAACCCTAAAGGTGTACAACCCTTAGGAAGCAATTAGTCGAGGTGAGTAGCCTGAGGGGGTATGAGTCTTAATTTGAGATAATGGACAACTGGAATCAAGTTAGACTAATTTCCCTCAACCTCGGATCACATTAGAATAACTCACAGAGCTGTTAAAACTTCACTAGGATTCTGCTCTGTTCTGTCTGGGGTGGAGCCTAGGCACTGGTATTTTTTAAAGCTACCAAACAAATTGAGAAACACCAGCAGCCTAAAGGCATGAGCTGTCAGAAAGGATTACCCCACCCATTGAGGTGACTGATAAGGTCCAAGCCTCCTAGAAAATCCAAACCCTGAAGCAGAGATTCAGCAGGATTAAAACCCATTGGGATCTCTTGATTCCCAGTTTGTTTCAGCCTCAGCACACTGAAATTGGCTTTACAGTTACAGCACAAAAAAATTGAGCCCTTCCCCTTAGTTTTCATCTGCTGGAGGAATGATTTAGTAGCACTATTATAAAAGCAACTCCATTATAATTATAGTGTTTGAATTATAAACAAAACAAGAGAAATGCAGAAGGAACAGTCCTTTAATCAAAACTGTAAAACAGAACAATTTCTGGCTGCAGTTAAAAGCAAATTCTGAAATATTAAGAATAAGCTCTCCAGCCCTTTGATTCTTGCCTCTTTCCCATAAGAACGACACTACACATTTTTTCAATTAAGCAGTTTGACAACCTGACGGAACCCACGGTGCATGATTTAATGAGCATGTACTGTATGCATGGTATTAGACAGGGTGACAGTTTGCTCATTCCAAACTGACATGAGAGCACTACACATTTAGTAGAAAGGTTTCTTTTGGGGGGGGGGTCTCTTTTCTCTTTTCATTAACAAAGCTTTATAGTTGAGGAACATTCTAACCATGTTGGCAAAGCTGTCACTGAAGGTCCTTGGGTGACCTTAATTTTCTGTCACTGTCCAAGTTTTCACAAGTCTTGATGAAGAAAATTCATTTAAAAAAAGAAAACAAAAACACAAAACACAGATATTTAAAGGTTCTGAAGTCCTTGGGGGTTATATGGAGCCTTCTGGACCATGATTGCCCAGTTATCTCACGGTGAATGAATTCCAACTCAGGATGCACCGGTTCTTCACACTCACCACTTATAAACTGGAACCATTAGAAATAATGCCAAAATCGTTACACGATTCAATATTCTACAAATAGTTCAGTGGAAAAACACATGGACTTTTGTGACAGAAAGATAAGGATTCAACATCTGCCTAAAACAACTTGCACACAGCCTTTGTCAAATTACATCCATGTCTCTGTGGCTTACTTTCCACATTTATGAAATACAGGCAATAAAATCTACTACGTATGTGGGAGATCATTCACATCCTTCCTAGTTACTAACAAAAGAGGAGTACATAAATAGTAACTTGCTGACCATCAGAAGTTCAGAGTCTAGAGGGGTTTTTGTTTGTTTTATGTTTTGGGTAATGTGGATTGAACCCAGGGGTACTTTGCCACTCAGCTGCACTCAGCTCCTTTTTAGTTTTATTTTGAGGCAACTGATCCTCAATCAGTTGCTGAGGATCTTGCTAAGTTGGCCAGGCTGGTCTCAAACTTGCCACTGCCCTGCCTTGCCTCCCAAGACACTGGATTTATAGGTGTGTGGCCCATGCCCAGCCAAAGTAAGGAGTTTCAACAGTTAACTGCAGTCTGATTCTCCTGAGATTTCTACCATGATCCTGTATTGAAGTTATAGAAAATCCAAAACAATAATCGAATATCTGAACAGAAATACGGTTTCATTTAAACCTATCAAACATATCACTTCTTTTATTTCTACAATAGCTCAGAAACAGGAAGGAATTTCTGATATCAGATAAGAAATTTCTGACATGCTTCAACTTTTCTGATGACAAGAATATGAAACTTCCTGGGTTTCTTTGCTGTGCCTGCCAGAAAACTCAGAATATTCTCATGTTTGATGTGCAAATCTATTAATTACCAATAGTGGTTGGCAAATTTATTTCCTGATTTTCTACGTGTATTTTAGTAACCTTATTTAAAGTTTATTAAAAGTCATCACAACTGAAGGAGAGATTTCCTAGCTAGCCAGTAAGAAACTTATAACAAAGACCTGCGTCACCTGATTCCAAGGTAGGCCCTTCATATATAATAATACGGAAATAACACAGAAAATCTCTTAAGCAAGTACTGTCAAGCTATGATGTATTGTCTGGGTCCTTGTCAAAGAGAAGTGCAAATGTATTAGCCTTCTATTTAAAAGGAGACTATATGGAAGCTTCAATGTTCTTATTCCTAAAATGAGGACAATAAAAATGTCTTAAGATTGTGAAGATTCAGAGAGAATATTTACAAAATCAAACAATGTAGTATTTGATACTGAATCCCTTTTGAAAAGTCTGAAATGTTGACTTTTTTTTAAGAGTTGACATTTTAATAATATTCTTTGTTGGTGGAGTACAGAAAGTTTTACTAACCTAGCTAAAAAATCTATAACATGAGTACCATCATATTTCCATATATATTGGTGTAATGAAATGGTTCTAAAACTATTCTAAGGTCTTTCTAGTAAGGATGCTTTAGAACTACTAATTTTACTTTCATAAGTAAAATTAAAATGCATATACATTTCAATATCACTTAGAAATCACTTTTCTCTCCGAACTTCATCTACTGTTGTAAAATTCTGTCCCAGGTTGGGCACAAATCATACTTGTGGCCCTTCTCTCAATACATGGGGTACATGGCTATCTAGGAAAGCTGTCCATAATTTCTAAATTCTTACTATAAACACATCCAAAGGAAATGCAGAACCCCATGAGAATATACACATAAGTTTTCAGGTTGAATAGCTCATAATTTAATGCCCCTTGAGAACTGGGCCAAAATCATGGTCTGTCTCCATGTGAAATAACAACTTCCCCACATTCACAGCCATTTACCAAATCTGGAATGATCATTTGTTACCAAGGCAGTGCATGAAAGGGTACTATAGATCCTCAAATGCATACCCTAATAAAAATAATTCAGTGGTGTTTCCTTAGAGGAAATGGTACAATGCAGTGGGAAAGTTTTAGGAACAGAGACTCAGATTTGAGCACTGGTTCTGCTATCCACCAGTTATATGACCTTAGACTACGCACTGAATCTGTTTCAGCCCCAGATTCTTTCACTGACAAATGGGAAAAACACTGAGAACTTTTATTTCTGTAAACAAGAATGACATTCAAGATATTTAACAAGTAATAAGGTATCAGCACCAACCAGAATGGCATTAATAGCTTTCTGATTTATAGTAACTACATGTGAACTCTGTAGGATTAAATTATGAAGGTATCCAGTTTAATCCTATATGCTCAAACATATGAAATGCCTTAAATAAAGCAAACACATATCATTAAACACTGTAATGAAGAATATATAAGTAGTTAGTTACACGGAATTCTCTATTCTCTCCAACATTTCCCGCCACCCCCAAATCTGTGTTGAGTTTCCATTCCATGATTTTACTTACTGGTTGTTAATTTGAAGTTGTTTCTCTTGACTAATAATTGAGATAGTCCTGAAAAAATTGTAGACTCAGGCCAGGTGTGGTGGCACATGCCTATAATCCCAATGACTTGGGAGGTTGAGGCAGGAGGATTGCAAGTTCAATATCAGCCTCAGCAATTTAGCAAGGTCCTAAGAAACTTAATGAGAATCTGTTTCAAAATTTAAAAATATTAAAAGTTCTGGGAATGTAGCTCATTGGTAAAGCCCTTCTGGGTTCAATCCCTTGTGCAAACAAAACAAAACAAAACCAAAAACAAAAACCTAGACTCAAAAATATACAGCATTCTCATTTGAAAATTTATGAGGCACATATTCACTCACCTATAAATCTTATGTCTTCTTAATTTAATGACCATTTTGTTATTATGAAATATTCTTCTTTATTCCTGGTAATACTTTCTGTCTTAAGAGTTTAATTTTCATAATATTAACAAGACTTTCTAAACATCCTGTGCTGTTTCAATGGTATACCTTTTTTTCCACCAATTTACTTAAAAACTACCTGCATCTTTACATTTAAAAGTATAACTACAGGGGCTGGAGCAGTGGTTCCGAGGGTACGGTGCTTGCCTGGCATGAGCAAGTACATGGGTTCAAACCCCAGCACCCACGTACACAACTAAGTGTCGGAGCAACGAAAGCCAGAAAAATTGATTCTCTCTGTCTCTCTCTCACTGTCCTTCTCTCTTAAAAAGAAAAAAATAGTATAACGGTATTTTTAAAAGAATATAGTTGCTCTTGATTTTTAAGATTCTGGTATCTTTGCCTTTTAGTTAGAATGTTTAGTGCATTAATACTTAATATAATTACTGGAATGATTTTATTTAGAGCTAAGGATTAAAATCCATCTTCTTGACTTATCACAAATCTTCTTAATTTCATACTACTTCATATAAAATTTGTATATCTTGCAACTATGTAAGTTCATCTATCATCTCTCACATTTTTATGCTATAATTGCCATGTGCACTATATCTAGAACCATTCCATTAGTAACAGTGGTCCACTTTAAATATAGCCCTTGCTGCTCTGCCCACTAGGACTTACTTTTAAAACGGACAAGTTTCTTTCTTGTCCTTTCTCCCTCTCTCCCTAATCTCAGGGAAACATGATTACCTTTCTTCCCCAACCTCCCCATAGTTATCTAGTCCTTGAGCACACACCAGAACAAAGTAATTCAGACTTTAGGGATGATACCAGAAGATATAAGAAATGACTATCTTTCAAATTAACAAATGAATTACCACTCAAGACAAAGAACATATGTTATGTAGCCTTTGAATCACCTCTTTAAACACCCCCTGTTCTCTCTGTTCTCCCAGAATCACAGACTCTGGTACAGGAGTTTCCTGTGTTTCTCCTTTGCCAGCAATGCAATAAAACTTCTTTTTCCTTTGTCTTAAAACCATGTCTTCCTTATTGAATTGGCACTGGGGACAAGCACTGAGCTTTCATTAACACCACAGAGCAATGTTATATCTTCTTGCTTTAAGAGGTCCTCTGTATTCTCAAGACTTCAAGATGAGCGGGGTGAGACAGTATAAGTCTATAAACCAGTGACTTGGGAGGCTGGGCAAAGAACTGTAATCCGTAATTTCAAGGCTAGTCTCAGGAGCTTAGCAAGACCCTGTCTCAAATTTAAAAATAAAAGGGGCTCTGGGAATGTAGCTCAGTGCCCTGGATTCAATTCCCACGACCAAATTAAATAAACAAAAACTTTAAGATGAAAAAATAGTCCTTTGTGTTTATAATTTCCAATGTGTTTCATTGTTTCTTGAAGATTTAAATTCTATCTGATGACACCTCACTTCAGCCTGAACAACTTCCCTTAGCATTTCCCGTGGTGCAGGTCTGCTGGCAATGAAGTCACTTCGTATTTTTGATTATCTGAAAATGTCTAATATGTCTTTATTCTCAAAGTGCCATTTTCACTATGCATATAAATTTGGGTTAGCATTGTTTGTGTCCCCCTATACTTTAAAATATCATTTCTCTCTTTCCAGCCTCTATAACTTCTGGTGTTTTCATCGTTGCTCATAAAAGCATCACTCCCCAAGAGGTAATGTGCCATTTTTCTCTGGCTACTATCAAGATTTTCTCATTATTGTTGGTGCTTAGCTGTTTGAATATGAAATGCCAAGGTACAGTTTTATTCAAATTGATTCCATTTGGAGTTTGCTAAATTCCTTGATCTACATATTTACATAACTCGCCAATTTGAAAATTTTGGTCATTGTTTCTTCAAATATATTTTCTGTATCATTCTCTTTCTCTTCTCCTTCTTGGGACTCCAATTTCATATATGCAAGACATTTTAAATCTTGTGTCCCTGAGTCACTATTTATTTTTTTTTTTTCTGTTCAGTTGCTTAAATCTTTTTCCTTGCTATGCTTCAGAAAGAACATTGCTGTGTATCTATCTTCAGGTTCACCTGACACTTTCCTAGGATAGCTACAACTACTGTAAGCCCACTCAGTGAATTTTATTTCAAATATTGTATATTTTAGTTGTAAAATTTCTGGGTTTTGCCCAATTGTTATTTACTACCATGTTACTCATTATGAGTCTGATTCATGCTTGCTTTGTAGAGCAAGGTTATAAGAGTCACTTTAAAATCTTTGTTCACTAACTCTATTATCTTGGTCATCATCTTAGAATCAGTGTCTGATACTTGCCTTTTCAAAATTGGTCCTTTTTGGAGGGGCTGTGGAGAGATAGGCACACTAACACACTGTTGGTGGAGCTGCAGACTGGTACAGCCCCTCTGGAAAGCAGTATGGAGAATCCTTAAGAAATTAGGGATGACTCCACCATACGACCCTGCTATTCCACTCCTGGGTATCTTTCCAGGGGACTTAGAATCAGCACATTACAGTGACACAGCAATATCGATG